>WURT03151759.1:0-10953 GCA_009936505.3 Holothuria glaberrima
ACAATATAGAGAGGGCGCACTTACGATAGTCGCGAACGAATGTACTAGCTAGTACTAGGGTCTTGACCAAGACTAGTATTGTGTGTGCAGCAGTAGGATTTCAAAAGTACAAAAAGTACATTTTTGGTAAATTTTCTTACGGTCATATCTCACTCAGTATAAGTTCGATTGGGACAAACTTTGCATCATTGAAAAGAGAATTTAATGGAAAATGCAACAAAAAGAAATCATATCTCTCTCCTTCATTTTTAAAAAAAATAAAGAAACTAATAAGAAAAAAAAACAAAGAAAAACGTAAGAAAAGACGTCATCTGCATAAATTTGCATATTAATGAGCAAAAATGACGTCATCGAAATCTACATTTTCTAATCTTTCATTTTATATTTAGGTCTTTGCAGAAAATATTCTTCTAAATTTGGTTAAATCATGCATAAGTTTACTCTGTCAAAAACATCTGTATTAATTAATTAAATACCCATATCAGCTAAAGAGCTAGTAACATTCGTCAACTGTGTAGTCCTGCAAGGCTGTTATCAATTACTATCGGGAGTAAACCCGGAATCCCCATATCCAAAGATTGCATGGAAATTGCTTTCAAAACTTCTAAAACACAAACTTGCCACTACAATTATAGGTCTACGAGGGCTTTGCAGAGTGTGTTCAGAGCAGGGAGTACAACTTTCTGTTCAGAGCATGTTCCTTTACTCTCTTTGGAAGGAGATTTCGTCTTATTGTTATTCAATGAAATTGTTCAATCCGGCGAGTGCGGCCTTGGAATCAGGGGACCACCAGCAAAGTAAGGAACAACAATGGATTGATAAATTTGCTAACAAGACGGTCATGCACAGATCGCTCTTATTTAAGATAGGTAGCATCTTAACATGCCATAATACACTGAATCGCACTTTCCACCATCTTGACATTTTTACCGCAGTTGTGCCCTGTTTTTTCTTGTGAGTCTTACCTACCCTATAGAGAAAAGTTACCCTATGTCTCAATACGGTAAAAACCTGAGAGGCACTGACGCAGTCTATCTTATACCAGGGATATACGTATACAGCTCCCTGCTTATACTCTGGCTCATCCTGTAAATTAGTTGACTGACAGCATGTTACTAGCGGTAGAGCTAAGGAATTCGCTCAGAGGGGGCCAAAATGGCCTGTATTGGCGCTTGAAGAAAGTAGATCCCCATGCCTTAACACGGTAGGAAAAAAAAAACTATAAAGGGCACCGACAGGCGATTTGAGACCGTGGGGGGGGGGGGGCGAACGACCCACTGACCATATGGACGCTCCTGCGTGTTAACATTCACTTGGTAAACTGTGCTGCAATAATGACGTAGCCTTAATACACATTTAAGACACTTTCGTTTTTGTGGATTCGGCTGGAATCGGCTTCTAGTCTGAGTCCAGCTGCAGCCCTCTTCGGGTCAATTTTGATTCCGGGACCTCCTATCTCCGGAGTGAAACGGACTCGAGTCCGAATCTGGAGTCTCACTTTACAGCATGGTGGAAATTAAATACTATATCGTGTCGAGTTTATCTACGTAGGGGAGTTTGTGTTGCGGTAATCACAACACTGCCTATTTCGGGTCTAGACCCTATTGGTTTGGATTAGAGTTTGCAATGTTGTGGTGAATAGTGAATTGAAAACAACAAGTCACATGCGTTTTATAGCTTATGAAAAAAATGTCAAAAAGAGAAACAACAACAATATAAGTGTTTTGCGATTTACACTTCTATTTCTCTTGCTAGATATGCACTATTTATATTTTCTTTTTATTCTTTTTATTGCAATATTTTTAACAGTGCGTAATTGTGAGTAAATCATGCCTGCAAGCGAGTTGTTCATCTGGTGCAAGCCACTGTCATGACGTAGAAAACGACACGGGTCAACGAATGTTTCGTTGGCGTTTTTAAATCACGACAATACCAGTTCATAATCATGCCGTTTAAGCATACAATGTGTATTGAATACATCGTTACAATGTATGCAAGTTGCAGGTTTGTTCTGCACAGGCATGAACAAGTACTCTCACAAAAGCATCGCTATAGTAACTTGGATAGATTCATTTGCCGATTTCCATTGTTTTGGGTTCTTTTCATACTCTTTCATAGTTTCGTTTGGATTATTTCCTTTGAACCTTGGGGAAAACATTCAAATCAGGGAATAAGGTAAGATTCAAAAGTATTTTCAACTTGTTTATATCATTTTACAAATATCAAAATTCACTGTTATTATGCATGCGATATCTATGTAGTTGGAGTAGCGTCGTTGGGGTTGGAGTTAAACTACTGAGTTTGATTTTATTGCCTTATCTGTTAGTCACGAAAGGTATGTCGGCTTCGTATTGTAATTTTACAAATTGAAGTATCAGCTTTAGTTCACCCACTGTTTGTTGTGCGCAGGGTGACGGTATTACATTGTCTTGCTTTGGGCACGATAGGAAAGGGAAGGTCGTGCTAACATTTCAAAACTACTAGCCAAGGGATGGACTGAATAGCCTACAAGAAGTAATTATAGACAATGAATCATGTATAGAGTTTGGAGTCGTAAAATTTCTTTGCCTATTTTAGCCTTGCCTTATAGTGCAATCTTTTGCTTTATTGGAAGGTTTTTATGAGAGAGTGTTTTCCTAATGCCGAAGTTAACCGGGTTAACTGTAACTCTCGGTCTACAAGTCCAAATTATCATGTGCCTTAAAGTTTTATAAGAACCATATATTATCATCACTTATTCTTGTAGGTCAATCATGGATATGGATATAACTCGACTCCCATACGTCATTATTGTTAAGATATTGATAAGTATGAACCAGCTTTGAGTCTCCATAAAATACATTACCCGAAAGTGACATTTGCCATTTAACCTCTTAAGTCAATAATAATGGGGCATGTACTTTCCCTCCATTACTTACAACCTTAGTGATGTACGTAAGGGTGACAGCAAGTCTATTGATATTTGTTTAAACACGTGCGAGATGGGTGTTAGGAAGCGAGGGTTTGATAACTGTTTACAAATTTCAGCTGATCCGATTTTATTCAAGATTGGACGGGAACATCTACCTGTAAAGTTGCAGTTCTTTTGATTGCAGACTCAAAAATCAATTTCTTCACATTAAGAAGGTGCTTGGTGCTCAGCATAAACAATGGGGTAGGAAAAACAAGCCAGTGAGCCACAACTGGAAAAAAGACCGTGGCCAGCTCGACTTAAATCAATTGGTTAGAAACTGGGCCGTAAAACCTCATCTAACTAACTAACTAACCTTACTTTTTCCTCACATGTTTAACGGTATTTATTTATCAAAATAAAAACATTTTTTTTTCAGTACCAACCCTGAATAAGACTTTGGGAATTTTTAAAGTTGTATTTTCAGCTGCACCTGAATTAAGTAGCCTCCGATTTTTAGTGGCGTAGCCACTGGGGTAGGGGTGGGCTTGAGGGCTCCAGCCTCAGCGAAATTTCAAAGCCCCCAGTATCCCCTACTAGTGACTGGAAATATGCTTAAAATAAATAGCATTATTAACATAATTTACTCGCTTGTTCAAATATTAAGTGATATTATGCAAAATATGCTCTGCAATGGCATGGGATAGTTAGGCTCATTCATAGCCCCTACTTATCACCCCCTCAATTTAGAGGTTGTCGGAACGTGGGGTCACCAGTGGCATGGCCCTGCCCCTGTGGGAAAAATTATGTTGCTATCCATGGTCCGTTTACTTATTTTGGCTTTCAAAAGGGTCGTCAATGCTATAAACCCAAAATTTTCGGTACGCTCTGCACACTCTCCCTCAGTTACGCTACCTATAACTAAATTTAGTACAAGCCCTTTCCACCTTTTAAGTAAGGTAATAAGTAGAATACATAGATTTGTGTAAATATTGGAAATTTCATCTCATTTCACCAAACCTAGTGCCTTTTGCCTGTCGTCGGTGCGGGACGGTTAGTGATTCGATGAGGGAAGAAAAATATAAGCTTTGCACGATGTGGTTCAACTACCTGGACAATTGACCTATATAAACTTTAAATAAGTACAGATTTTTTGGTGTGGGCTTACCCAAAACATTTCTGCGCGCTTTGCAATGGGCCCAGGAATTCGCTTCAGATCGCTCGCCCCGCGTCGGGTATATCTTAGCGCCACCCCTGCTGTGAATTACAAAACACCAATGGTAGTAAGTAGACTTCACAATTTACATCGAATGCTATGGTTATTTATATAGCCTATTACAGTAACCAGCATAGGCTAGGCCTAGATGCGTGGCTATTGTCACTGACAGCCAGTTTCAGTATGTGCTGTGGAACCTAGCATACCGCTACCCTGTGAGAATAAAATGAAATCAAACTTTACACTTATTCACCAAATTGCACATCCTGATGGCTGCTATCAAGCCTGGCAAGTATCATTTCCGGCGATTTTGGATGTATTTAAATCTCAATTCTTTTTAGGACTCTCCGTGATATCTTATGGTGGCGCTCCGCTAGATAGTAAAGGTGGAGCCCTACAAAAATCGTCAGCCCTCAAAGCCCCTCCAAACAAAAATCCTAGCTACTGAAGTGCCGATTTTACATTTTCAAAGTACGCCCATTTCTCAAAACTGATAAGCTAGTAAATTGATCATTTATGATTCATTAATTTGGTGGCGAAGGCAATCAAAGCGCCGTGGATAATAACGTTTTGTGACCATTAAATAGGACACCAGTCATGTTGTCCTCAAACTCTTTTTGCCAAAATGTAAGCCCTTTTTAGTAGTGGTTATTTATCGTCATGTTTGAAACAACGGATTTATAGAAGAGTTTCGTGCAAGATTATCAGTGTATGCTCTTTCGAACTCAAAGAAATCCCGAAAAATTTAATCCAAACGTTGTAAGTACAGTTCTTCCTTAGAACACTGAGAACAACACCATAGTGACTTTTACTTCAGGTCCGATCCTGGGTTCTATGCTCATAATGGATTTCTACCAATAGATTTGCTTTACACTTCAAAATATTGAAAAAAGTTTGGGGAACTCCCCTTCGGTTTCCTGACTGACATACTATCCTATGTTGATACAAGCAAAGAACGCAACCTACTGCAGTCTTTTGTTTGCTGCGATGGTTCTTCGTATCGGTTTTACATGTCACTGCATTTATTCAATGACTACGTACTACCGTATCACTTTGCTTAACACTCAACTGTATAGCTGACAGAAAGACAAGGCTTCGGAGTGCTTTTCATTGCCCACGCGGGCTTAGCTTTGTTTTATTCTTATATTAGATACCTATTAAACATCTTTTAATAAAGTAAAATTAGTGTAAATCTGATGCTACTACTGCGAAAATTCCTGTCTTAAGAGAGATTTCGTTTCAGCATTATTTGAACAATATCGGAGAGTAGGTTGATGAACTTGTTCAATAAATATTAATTTCCCCTAAAATGGTTCAAAGAGCAGGTTCCGCGATTTGTTCCATTTGTTTTTTCATAATTTTTATGCTATGCTATAATCTATATACTTTTGTGTAGCTTGGTTGGGCCAATCACATTGTAAAGGCTAGGGGATATAGTACAGAATAACAAGAAAAGATCCGGAAATAGACGACTCGAACAAACTTTCAACGGTTAATTGGTTTATACAAAGGCAGAGATAAATCCTTTCTCTGACCGGCCAAAGAATAAATTCAACTCCACAACATGATGCTTAGCGCTGAGTATAAGATGAAATTTAGTTAAACGGCGTCACGTGTTTGAGTATAAGCTTCGAGAGCCCTTCTCTTTTTTAATGCGGGAGTTGCTTTCTTTACAATTTAGGCTCCTTTCTTAATATCTAAAAATTCAGTTCTCAAATATTCCAATTTCCAGGAATAAAGAAAAGCCTCTAGTTAGCGGAGACCAACAGGCGTGGCCCAGCGGCAAAACTGCGGGACTGTACGTGTTATCTAAACTGATCCTTTCTATCTGAATGTCTATTCTTGACTCTCTCCAGGAAGGGAGTTACCCAAAAGTAATTGGTTAGTTTCTAGACGATATTGTCTTGAAACTACGGGATGGGGAATCCTGATTGGACGTGGTCCTGTCGATGCTTTGCAAAATAGCCAATGGAAAAAAAACTTTCCACGGAGTAGAACACAGACAAGCACCTCTTTATCAGTTTTTGAGCATGACACTATGAAGGTCACGTGATGGGCGTCATCAAAACCGCCAAGGTCAATAATCTGACAGCGCATTGAATTTATCGCGTGGGAATGTCCGTTTACTCAGCCTAAACTGTCAACAACCTGTTGCTTGAATCCCCAATGTAAACTACCTCAAGTATAATTAGCGTGTTCGATTTGCTTCCCCTGGCTTACTCGAGCTTCCGGCTAGGGTCACGATGGATATTCGCAGTGGGGTGAAATAAACGAACGCTTTACCCTATGTGTCGGAGAAATTGGTTCACAATAGCCAATGGCAGAGCTCGTACAGCTGCGTAGCAGAGCGAACTCCGGCACGTGTGTACTAGGCCTACAAACGTCCACTTGTACGGTGAACGTTCATTGCTTCGAAACAATGCTCCTTTGGAAAATTCTCGAGAAATAACACTTGAGTGACTTTACTCATTCCTACATCAACCACTTTTCACAAGTTACAAGTTTCATGTTTGCCCAACTGTATTTACATGCTCAAAAATTGTCCACGAATGCTGGTTGTTTGTTTAACTGCCATGTTTCCCCAAAGCACGATGGGATACTTCCCCAAGTAACCGACTCGAGGGGTCGCTCACTTGGGCCTTGCGAGAGTAAGCGCGAATGCTGACGTCACAGGCTAATCAAACGTCGTCGCAGCAGACACGAGTTAACTCGGGCGAGTAAACGAACACGCTACAAGTCGAACAGAGGTGTTTTAAGTGGCGATTAGCCTTATTACTTGACAATAAGATTTATTTCATATTGTCTTTGCCTGTGAGGGTGTAGTCTGGGTACAACTGACTTGATAAGGTCTTGCATCAGGTTTTGCATCATTTAATTTTATGAAAAAACAAACAAACAATCAAACTGGAACAATCTAGACTACCAAGCACTTCCGAAAATTTGAGTTTCAGTCAAAGAAACTGTTGCACGAAGAACAAAAAGCAGATGAACCTCAGTAGGAACAGCTCGCTGACGAGCAATTAACACTTTGTAGTTCTGACGACAGCTTTCCGACGAGACTGGAGAATTTCTCGACGGGGAAACCCTGCCCTCTATCTTCTGTCACCTTTGTACAACCGTGAAATTGGGTCACGTATAACCACAATGCAGTGTGTAATGGTAGAGTTTGTCCCAGGTAGGAAAAAACGTGGAATGTGATCTACTACTGTAAATGGTAGAAAAATACAATACACTACAATATGTACCCTGATTATTATTGTGTTGCTGATAATTTAATGGCACTTTTCCCGTTTCAAGCTATAATTTGAAACCAAATATATTGCAAATGCCAGAATCTCCGCGAGATATTGCCCCAGCTGCCTATTGTACCACTTTGGAAGGATGCCTAGAGAATAACGGGTCTCTCAACTCACACTGGCAGTAGCATTGCCATTTGAGCCACTGCGGGTTTATTGTGTCGTGAATGACTCGGTGGAATGCGTAAGGACTGACTGCAAGTGAGGGAAGTACGTCGAACAAGACGGGAAGTTCGGTAACAGCTCGTTGGTAATACAGTGTTGACTCATTCCCTTTGCACTTGGGTAGTGCGTGTGTCTTGCTGTTGAAAGACACAGGCCATTGATTCTTTTATTGACGCCTTTTGTTTACTTTCCATAAACATAAGTGTTTATAGCTAGGTCGTTACATTTTTAAACGTGTGCTGTGTAAGACGGAATGTGTGTTGTAACTGGTAGACCTACACAGATACGCATTGGAAGTTTTCAACGCGAAGAGGAATTTTCAGGGACCCTCCTAACGAGTTTGCCGCCCACAAGGGGATTAAGTCTCCAGGGTGGATAATGCAATAAGTAGATCTGATCCTTGATTATTTATTCTTACATTTCGTTACCTCACTATACCGTACTAGTTTCGTTTCGGAATATTCCATCCGACTTCTTAAACTAAAATTCAGAATGGCTATGTTACGTCACATTTAGCGTTGTTCACTTAAACAGTATTATTTTCATTGGATACAACATAGTACACCGAGTGTGAATCTTTGCTTACTCCGATGCGAGCCCCGGATGCAATTGTTAAGGATTATTCAGTAACACCCCGCATAATACTATTGATTTGAAGGTTCAAGCAAGTAGTATACACACGAAACCGGGAGTATACTTCACCCATTCATACCCAAGGTTGGCGCACGTGGGGGTAGTAGATCGTACCCCTGTCGGGAAAGACAGCACTCCCCCGTGGGAAATTCCAGTTTCGTTTACTTCCCGTTAATATGCAATAAAATGTAATTACCGATGACGATCAGTCGCTCAGAAGGCACGATTTACTATAAAACTTTAAACTTTCCAAGTTTCATTACAAAATTTGTTGGTTTGTTGGCTTTAGCTGGACTTCGGCAGCTTTGTCCTTCTGTACGACAAATGCTGGAACTGCTTATGTGAACTGATCCTTGATAAGAATCAAATATAAAATTAAGTGTTTCATTTTTTTAGTATTTGATAAATATTAATACCCTACACATGAAGATTTCTACAGAGGGTGGACAAGCCGCCAAAGCATAATCGTACGGAACTCTTCAAATTTGAGGGGAAGGGCAGAAAATGTTTGCCCGAATCTCAAAATAGTTGCCCAAAGTCAAGGACGTGAATCCATCTCCAAAGACGGGGGGGGGGGAGAGAGGATTTTCACCATATGCGAATCGCTGTCATGGGGGAGGCTTCGAAAGGGAGGGGTGTCCCCCTTGTAAATTTTTGCTCGCGTAAGGTGGGATGGATGCAAATGGTGCTACATTTATTGCTAATTTAGGTGATTAGGACTGTGCATGCCAGAGCCTTTTCGAAAGTTTGATAGAAGTGATACTGACAAATAACTACGCCCGAAAATCTTTGCACTTTTTTCGGGAATTCGATCAAAAATTCGGGGACTCAGTTGAAATTTGGGCAATCTTTCCACTTTTTGTTCATCTCTGCCGAAATTTCACCTGTTCTGTGCCCGAATTTTGGTCATTTTTTGCCCGAATTTTCAACCTCAGAAAATTTTTGGGAGGCAGTCTGCCCCCTGCCCCCGCCACGTACCCATACGCGCCAAAGTGCAGGTTTGGGGCTGCATGGCGGTGAGAGACGACAGTAGAGAGATTGAACGCAGCCTTTATAGAACATCGCACAAAAGTTCCTTGTGTAGTAAATTGGTACAATGCCTACTGACTGAAGATGTTGTTTTGTTGTTTCCACAGGAAGGGTAACATTTGAAAAACAAAAGGATCTACACACCCAGAGTTTTGCAAAGGGGAACTTTTCTGTGGAAGAGCAACTGATACTGGGCAAACATACACCCAGTGTCCCGTGGTTAAAGGCCACCGTTGCACATGGGTTAAAAAAACACGTCACTGGACTAAAGGTTAAAATTTACGACTGCCGTACCATCGGTACACGATAAAAATGAGACAATTGAGAGTAATGTTTATATTCTTAACAGGCAGGTACCAGTACTGTGTGATAAAGACAATTAGGTAGGGCTTGCTGTATTAAAAACTGTTTTTTTTTTTTATTAAAAGTTGTTTTGATTGAATTGGGCAGGACATAGATTCCGTAGCACAGAAATGTGCCGTATCCCCTTCTATTCTGATTCAGAAAGTTAGTAAACTACCACACAAAGAGGGACAAAGTAGAATTTAGGCCAATCTTCACAAAAGATCACGAATGCCTTCTGACCAAAAAAAATTACATCTAATAGTCTGTCAAGTCATAGACTTTATCAGTTAAACTAGTAGTAGTCAAAATGATACATCGTGCTTTAAGTATTTGTGACGTTAAATTTATCAGGCTCGTGATGCCATGTTCTCGCCCTATATGCAGCTTCAACTCGGAAATTAGGATACTCCATACTTCTTAAACGAAGTGACAACTTCGAAAAACAACGGCAGTCGCAAAGACATAATCGAAAATCTCCTGAAGATGGCATCCGTACATTAAAAAATAAGATAAAAAAGCAAACAATAAGAAGGATCATATCACCAACATAACGGCATCCCTTTTAATAGGAGAGGCCGAATACTTTTATGTTCTTATGGTGCAACTAATGTATGAGTATTATGCACAGGTAAAATACACTCACCCTTTTATGGCTTCCATTCAGATGACGGTGAGGAAGCAAGGAGGTGGATAATACCACCTCCCTTGCCTTGGCCTAACAACCAGTGTCGCCAATACATGAACGAGGTTAGGGTTGTTACATGTGTCTTCTTAATATTCGTCGCAATTGTCCTTCTTCAACGTCCACCTTCCTGGTCATGCTATAAGTTAGGACAGACTTCACTTGTATGTCCAGAGGGGTATTTAAGCCAAAGACAGTCTGGTTAAATATACGCAAGCAGGGTTCTAGTACAAATATGTAAATAATGTGCCCAATACAAACCTTCTAGAGTACATGACCTGTTAGTAGTTTAACTCATTGTTGTGTTTTAGGTTACCATCTGATTAGAATTTGATTTTTGGTTAGTCTATTTCTGTTTCTAAGAAATGAGATTAGACACCAAAATAAAACACCAAATGTGACGAAAACAAACTTCTGGAATACGGAAACATGTACATAGAAAATGAGTCAAAACACGAAACAGGAAATTATTTCTACATAATTGAAAACAGGCCATTGTAGTTAAACCCGCAACAATCAGATAATAATTAAATATTTTACTGGATTTTTTTTTTCTGGAGACTATAACATTTGTGTCTGAATTATCCGAAAAAAAAACTCACACCACTTTGCAACATGCTATTGTCTGGCCTAATACAAATGGATACTCCTAGTACACAACCCCAGGTTTGTTGATTTTGATTCAGGCACGGTAAGA
>WURT03151770.1:0-10953 GCA_009936505.3 Holothuria glaberrima
AGGGGAGCCTTAATCCGTGCGATAAAATATGTAATCCCAACGACCTTCCGTCACCCCGACGATCTGCTTGATTTTGCTAACAGGAAGGATAAATTCTTCAATGCAGACTTAAGATTTTTCAATTTTCCTTGAAAAAGCCCTAAGCGCTCAAATTTTCTTCCAATAAAAAGCCCAATATTACAAATTTTGTAGCCCCCCCCCCAAAAAAAGGAAAATTCGGCGTGCTTAACGTCCTTTTAGCGGCTCATCGACATTACCAGGGCTTCGGGAAAAATGTGTGTAAATTCTCATATATTAAACAAGTTTCATTCATCTACAGATGGAGTCAATGGGAAACCATTCTCAGCCACCACCAAGTTGCTATTAACTGACTTTTACTGCACATCGGCAAGCGTTTGTCCTTTTAATTGAAATGGACGGCTTGTAAATTTTCCGCCAACTTTTGACCCCACGCAACGTTCACAAAACGAAAATTTATGGGAACGTCGATACGAGAGATCAATACCACCTAACTTAATTAGTTCGTTAAGTTTATTCCGATAAAATATGTGCCATTTCTGATACCGAAGAAGTTCAGATGTCCCCATAATCCAACTTTCAGCAGAGCGTTTCTTTGACCCGCGATATCCTCCTGTCGGCTTATCATTTTAATCACCCCACAAAGGGTGCTGCTGCTTAGTTTCGAACTTGGGCGTCATCACTTTGGTGACAATGCTATCTTTCAGCGACACAGCCAAACGAAGTTCAAGAGCGATATTTATGGACTATTATTGTCACTAAAGTCTAATCAAATAACATTATAAATTCCGATATTGCTTCAAAATGCTTTCAACATTTACTTTTTGAACGGAAACTTACATCCATGATTCCAAAAGCATGTGTTACTTGTAAACCGACATGTAATGCACACAACCTGCTTCTTGCTCATTTTAATAACAATAAAAGCACTCTATCTTCATCAAAACTGAGAACGTGATATGAAAGGCGTTTAGAAAAGCAAGGTTGTGTTAACTTGCATGGTTGACAGGGACCGCGTAGACGTTGGTGGGGGGAGGGGCTTCGGGGGCTTTAGCTCCCGCAGTTTTACTGCCGTGAGCATTTGTTGGGGCAGCGTTAAACTGGGAACCAAGACTTTTATTTTCCTGAACATATTGGGACGCTTCGATGATTAGCCCCCACTTCAAAATTAGCCCCGCGGTCCCTGGTTGGTCCCTGTTACAGGAGAGTCTCGTCAAAGAAGGCTATACGTCACCCATATTTAGGAATCTCCGTATACCTCTATCAATAATTGGCGACTGCACTTTGATCGACATTATTTCAAACCATGCCGTGACTCTCATTGGAATATTGTGACTTGTAAAGCTCAGTAGTGTACACATTGCATAGCAAATAACTCATACAGATTAGTGTGTGGATATGAGGGCATTTTAAATTCAGTGTATACAACTGCAGCTTTATCTGGGACACGCGCACACAGGTGTTTGTTCTAAATTGGAGGAGGGCTAGTGGTAGTAAACTGAGAAGGGACAAGTTTTACTCTCAGGTAATTGTGGATGAAGAATCCGCTTCGAGGTGTAAGGTGTTGCCTACCTGCTACGATCAATGCATGGCATTGTTTCACCTAGAAAAGGGACATACCAATTGGGATTGTATGGGCAATTTAATTTTTTAATAATTAAACATGTCCCACGAAGAGGTCCAAGCAAGAAGAAGCTTTGTTACGGCCCACTATAACACTCAAACCAGCAACACCAAAGAATGCAGAAGAATGAGATTCAGAGTTTTATTGTAGGCCCTTTCCCTAATAGGTTTTAGAATGTCAGATTATTTACATCCTAGGCCTATGGATACAATGTTTACAAGGTGTGTTCTTATCTCTTATAGGGACTCATTGAGTTGATATTGGATATTTGTGACAAGTTTGAAGAAAATTGCATGACTCGCCACTGCGTGGGAGTTCTTAATTGTGTGTGGGCTTCGCCCTCAAAATAAGGCAATGATTTCTCCAATTCCCTGGAAGAAGAAACATTTAGGATAACTATAATAAAGAAAATGAAAATTAAGCCTGTCGAAACAGCCCAATCCTTCAGAAATATTAACAGTTTTCTTGTTTTAACAAACATTTAAAAGCAAAAGTCTACACTCTTTTGCCACCCTGGCACTGGCACGAAAAAGTCGAAATATAAAAATATCGAAACTAACAAGTCGAAATATACAAATCTCGAAATGTCCCTTCAGAGCCACGGTAATGAACCCAACAAGAACCAAGTATACGTTTGATACAGAGGCGAGCTACCCCTTATGTAAAAGTTCAAAGGTCATACGCTTTTTTTGTGTCAGAGGTGTTTCCAAAACGAGGACTCGAATTCCCATTGCCATCTGATGCCTCAAATTCAAAATGAAAATCCAAAGTATTGTACCACATTTTGCAAGGCTATCTGACGTGAAGGAAACTTATCCGAGTTCTAAAAGATGACAATGCAAGAGTACCACCAGAATTCCGAGGGCAAAAATATTTGGTTACGACCTCTGTTTAATTTATATCCAGTTGCTTTCATGTAACATGTAATTTTAGCATACGATTTAATTTGGTATTGATACGAGCGACCGGGTTTCACGTGCGTTGCAATTACTACACAAGTTACTTTTGCATACCGTGCATTCCTTTCATGGAATGAGATGACATTATTTTGGGTCACGTCTCTTATTATAAATATTACGCATCAGTTTGTTACCACCCGCGGTTATGCAAGTGTAGTAGAAGAATGTCTTGTGCTGTCAAATTGCAATGGATTAATGATCTTAATAACTCAATTAAAGAGGAACCGAAGAGATATCAATTTATGACTTTTTTTCTCAACTATTGACCAGTTTGGACCATCTCCTGGCGTTTATTGGGATCATAAAGGTATTGAGTGCGGAACTAACTTCTTTTTGAAATTGTCAAATTGTTAATACATCTGTGAGACGAAGGACCGATGACCAACTGATGATTTGGAGGAGACGCCTCACATTTAAAGGATTCACTTAAAATCTTCAGGTACAGTACACTTTATATTGTCTATGAGACTATACCCTAAACCAGTGGTTCTCAAACTATTTTAGACTACCGCCCCCTTCAACTATCTTAAACTGTCCCCATTCCCCCTCCCCCTATTCCCTCCCCTCATCCTACCATTCATAGTCGGACGCTCAACAATATTTTTCCCAGATAACTTTATAATCCAAACGGGGAAGAAATTGGACCTGGGATGCAGTTTTTGAATTTCTAACGCCATTTTTGGATAATTTTTTTTGGGGGGGGGAGGAAGAGGCGAGGGATGGGGGAGGGAGAGTGGGAGAGTTGAGGAGGGTGGGGGTGGAGGGAGAAAGATGCAGAGGAGAAGAACTAGTAGAGGGAACAGAACCCCAGATGCCTTTGTATGCCCTAAATCGCTGCAGTGATGTGTCCTAATCCACAGGGACCCCTAAATCAATGCCAACTCTCCTTATTCCCCGTGTATTCTGTAACGCACACCTGAGACTTCCCCCCCCCCTGGGGCGGGAGGGACCGCTTTGAGAACCACTGCCCTAAATCGTTTATGCAATTTACTCTGATTAAAAATGGTCGCAGATAGAGCATGAAAGAGATGTTCGGAGTCAAGTATAGTAGATTACTTAAAGAAATAATTTAAGCATCGAGCAATTTTGCGTTAAATACACACTTAGAACAGTTGGGTAAACTTTTACCCAGGTTGGTTACGCATGCATCCTGCTAAACTGTTGGGTAAAAAACTAGCCAAGTTGGTCAAAAATTTACCATGGGTACTTTGTAACCAACTTGGGTATTTTTTACCCAATAGTTTAGCAGGAGGCATACGTACCCAACAGTTTTTAGAGTGTATGCTATAATATAAGTCAACCCTCCTAAAGATATGCCACACGAGGAACGTATTACTTGTAGAAATGTAAAAACAACGTCAATTGTTTGAAAAAAAAGATAAAAGTCTATAACATTTTTGGCCAAACGAGTCGAAAGTTTCGAAATCCGTTACACGGCCCCTCCGCCCTGTGGATCATAATGCTCTCTGTTTCGACGTCTGTTTCGACAAGTCTATATTGAGTTCAGTGTTAGGATAAGGGTTGGGCTAAAGCTAGTAACAGGCTCGTAGTCGAGGGGGAGGGGCAGGGGGCGAAATCCCCCTTAAAAATTTTTTCGCCCCCTTGAAAGTTTTCAAGGAGCCATTGACTTAATACATTTTTACACATTTGCCCCCTGAAAATATTTTCGCCCCCTGGAAGCCATTTCGCCCCCTTTAGTACCTTGTCTGGCCACGGGCCTGGCTAGTAATCCATATATTACGGTTACATCTCTATGTTCTGACGTCTCTATGTTCGCACACATGTAACTCTATACTCTCATCCTTATATCCAATGTACAAACTGAGCCGTAAAACCTCATCTAACTAACTTATATCCAATGTAAACTTTTCGGAAAATATACTCAATGCTGGCCTTCAAAATATAAGTGTTAATTTAAAGGCTTAGTCGGTCTGGAGCTGGGTCTAGAGAATTATCACTTACAATGTTATTTTTCTGCATGGAGTGTCCATCTAAAAGTAAGCCCCCCTCTCTAATTGGGAAGGGGTGGAAAGTGGAGAGGCGCTGGAAACTAAATAACTGAGAGCCAGAATGAAATGTTTTTTTTTAAGAAACGAATTATAGGTCGGGATAGCTTTCAATCTATATTAATCCATTACCTCATTTTGACAAGTTTTCGTATACAGTTTTTGGCGAAGGACTTAGGAGGTATAGACAACTGTGTCGGGATGACGGTAAGGAACGATATCATGCGTGTCGTCCCCGTTAGGGGTGGGCCGCACTACAAGTGTTTTTACGCTACAGCATAAGATTTTTTTCTTACGAATTCCTTAATCATTTGACCTTACCCCGTATGTCAGATTTTCTGGAAATATACAACTGTCACCAAGCTTGGTACTTCAAATTTGCATACTTGGTGCCAAATGTGGGCTATAAAGACATGAAATGGCAAAGTGTAAAAATTATTAACAACATCAATTAACACTCCAATTTACTCCCGCTCTTAACATATTTGCTCTTTTTATTCCTTTTTCTTTGTTCTCCAGGCCAGCTTCGGGACCTTAGGTTACTGTCCATCGTTTATCAAAACCTCGCGCCATCCTATTCCATTTTATGTCACTTTTTGTAGATCTTTGAATGTAGCTCCTCTCAGGGGTAGCGTCAAGTGGGGAAGGCTGCCCCACCCTCCTCAGTGAACTTTTCCAGTTTTGTCGGGGAGCCTGAGGTGTACACTCTGAAAACAAAAGAGCAAAATTCACTCCAAAAAGAGTGTGCTCAGTGACTGCTCCAAGTAAGAATGAACTTTACCTGGCGTAGAGTGAAAATTCACTCCAAATAGAGTGATATTTTATTCCATGTGTGTGTGAAGTATCACTCTCTTTGGGTGAATCTGTCACGCTACTTTCAAAATTCACTTTTATAAAAAGTGGTCAATGGGCACACTCTTTTTGGAGTGAATTTCGCTATTTTGTTCTGAGAGTTTATTAAAAAGCATGTAATCCCGGAGGACAACAGTGGCCAATACTAACTCTCAAGGAAGGCAGATTCTTCAATAAAATTCTCAAACATTCACCAATAAAACCCCTTATTTTCAAAATTTCATAAAAAGGCAAAGTTTTTAACTTTACATCATCAGAAACCTAAATTTTTCAAATTTTGTTAAACAAAATCCCCAAAATTTCGCGCCTCACAAAATTACTCTCTCCATCCTGCTGGTCACCCGTTACCTTTGATGGGCCCTTGGGTTGCTGGCCCCCGTCGAGAAACTTCCCCCTCTGACAAATTATGATGCCATCCCTGGTTCTTCTTCCAGCTCTTTGATCTATCCCAGCAAAACATCCCGGCCTCGGGTAACCCAGGTTATACGCCCCTGGATTGAGCATTGGGTCGTTGTCAGGGTCATTTCATAACTTAAGAAAAGTACACAAGCAGTAAAATCTCTCATTATTTTTGTCACCAAGTTAGTATATAATATATACTCGGCTTATGATTTTTTATGAAACTTTCCCCAATTTACCATTTTCAAATAAGAGACTATGATTTGAAGAACTCAACCTTTCTGATGAAATTTTTTCTTTTGTTCGTGTACAATTGTTTATATGCATTGCTAAGTATTCTATGTCTGGGGAAGGGGCAGAAAGGAAATTTTTGCATAAATACGTAGTCATGAGAGAGAGTTTAGCCGTCCTTCTGAATTCTTAGCTATTCCTTTTGGTTACGCACAGTCACATAATCACATATGGTTCTAGAAGTTGGATGACACCTCACTTCCTCCTACAGAGTGCAGTTGGAAACTACTACTCTAAGACATAAATTTACTACAAGAAGTGCAGAATTTTGCAACTGGTAGCCTCTTGCAGACGACATCCTACGCCCAGGCCCGTAGCCAGACAAGATACTGAAGGGGGCGGAATGGCTTCCAGGGGAGGGGGAGGGGTTCATGTGGCCAAATGTGTAAAAATGTATTCAGTCAATGGCAACTTGAGACTTTCTAGGGGGGAAATTTTCAGGGGACTCACCCCCTGCCCCCTTGGCTACGGGCCTGGATACTCCTAGGCTGCGTTCAAATTTATTTAAATGTTACATGTTTCGATTACATTTGCAAGAAAAGGCAACATTTTCTCCATCAGACAGGTTGGTGTTATGGGCATGGAAGTCCTCTTGAAAGGAAACCCGTCAATGCAAAGAACCATTCTCATTCTTACAGGAAATATTAAGATTCACCTTGGTACCCTTTAAGTCATCAATGAGTTCCTTTGTTTCCTTATCATGAATGTAATTGATCTCAGGGAAAGAAAAGCAATAATTTGAAAATGTCAAAACATAAAATTTAGGCCTACGTCAATCCCCTTTTTCCTACATTAGGAGAAAGTAATTGATGTGTGCCACCATGTAGAATTTCGTTCAAAAATAGCTCCGTTAGAAATCGCAGCAGTAAACTTTAAAAGAGAAACATAAAATCGTAACGTTCCTAGTTTGGACGAACTACTGATTGCAATCATGGAGATACTCCGAGGTAGTACTTCCAATTTGCAATTACGTGAGATGGCATTTTGATAATCGATTAGCTCTTTAAAAAGCTTCTTGAATTTCTAAAAATACAAATGCTGTTTGAATGCAGCATGCACTGGAGCGCTTATGCTATATGACTTCCTCGAATGTTACGCACTTTGAAAAAGATTCTTTGTAAAGACGGGGACAGGTGTAATTAATCTATAGTTTGTAATCATTTATGTGTAGTGCTGCATCAAAGTCATAAACTACCAATAAACGTTTGCCGCCCTCTCAGAGGCAGACCCGTAGCCACACACAATCACAGGGGGTGGGCAGATATGAATTTAGGGGGTAATATTTACTAAAATGCTCTAAGACAGTGGTAAGTTTTACTTTTCTGGAAAGGGCGAGGCTTCGTCCGCTGCCCCCCCCCCCTAACTAAGGGATTGCTTAAAGGACTGGCTACACTTCTTTACGTTACACGTACACCTTTATGGGTGAATTACCTACTGGACTATTCCAGTGATACGAAGCTTCCGTTCGTTTCTTTGGTTTTCTGAACGTGAGAAGCACAAGGGGAAACATAGAAAATGTTATGTGAACAGCAATGCGGAGGTAGACGATGAGTTCACTCGATTTTTCATAATTTCTTATCACATGCACGCCTTCAAACCTCAGTACTGCAGAGTAGAATCTTTCCCTTAGATCAAAATATTCCTGATTGAAGAAGACATTCTCGTCAAGAAAAGACTGCAAATAGCTTACTTCAAGATTAAAAGATGTCATGTAAAACCAACAGATTGTTTCCCGAATCTTTTGTTGTCCTATAAAATTGAAGTGCTTAATTTGACATTGAAGCTTAATACCAGTTAAACATTGAACTAACACTATGGCAAGTCCAAGGTAGCCTCCCTTATATGCTCATATGTGGAAGTTTGTAGTAACTATTTTGACGACTTAAAGGGAAATATTGCGTTTGTTTAAAGAAAACGTTTCATTTTTTAAACCGATATTAGTAGATATAAAATGATAGACAATTCGAAGAAAGACAGTATGGTCAGGCCATTAGTCAAGGGGGGGTGGGAAGAAATGTTTTCGCCCCCTTGAGAGTTTTCAAGTACCATTGACTTAATACATTTTTACACATTTGGCCCCCTTAAAATTTTTTGGCCCCCTGGAAGCCATTTCGCTCCCTTCAGTACCTTGTCTGGCTGCGGGCCTGAGTATGGTAGCTGTCTTTTCAAGAAATAAGGCTATTACAGGAAGTTATCTGATTATTTGTTGCACAAAAGTAATTTGTTCCCCCAAATTTTCAAATATTCAAATGATGCAACATCCGTAACTATTGTAATGCATAATATTTTGAGGAGTTAAAGTGATTTCTAGAGTTTATTGGTGAGAGAGAATGGTTTTGTAAGGATTTAAGGTATTTTCTTAGTATGCCATGTTGGTGCATTTTAAACCCAATATTTAATGATGGGGAAGAAAGGACACTATTTTATTCTTTTTTTCTCGATCACAATTGACAAATTGCAACCACCAGATGCGAGGTACAAAATGATTTGCGCGGCAGTCATACTGTGCAGTGAGGGAACATATAGGCTACATGCACTGTCTTTCTGCCTTGTAGGGTCTTTGTTGATATACTGTCTTTTAAAATTGAAACATTAAAATTTTCCACTTAGTTTAAACAACACGTTTTTGCATAACCTTGTGAATTTTGGTCACTGTCTTTGTTGATTTTTTCACTGCCAGCCTGAGTAGGTGGAAATGTGGGATTGGTTTTTGAAGTTAAACCTAAAAAGTAGGTATAAATTACAAGAAATAAAACATGTTTTCACATGATTTGCAGGCTGAACCCTTTAGTGAAACACTTGCTGGATTTTTCTTTTTTACTTTGAAAGCGGGTGAGGGGGAATTTGGGGAGGAAATGCACCTGTTTGCAGATCACATTAAAAGCAGCTGGATGAAATTATATGAGTAGTGGCGGATTCAGGCATTTTCGTTGGAAAGATATTCATGCTGCACATGCAGGACCAATATCGTCCTCGCCCTTGCTACGGCTAGGGACTTGGGTTTTACGTCAGAAAAGCCCAGATTTGTCACTACAGTTTTTAATCTTCCTCACTTGCGGCGCGAGCATGGCGAAAATTTGGCAACCCCAAACACTGGGTTCTCTTTAAGAGTAAAATACATCGGCTGTCATGGTGGTTGGTCCAAATCGGTGATTATATACTTTGCACTGTGACCCCTTTTGCCTGATGATGGTCAAACCCGCCGTCGCCGCTAACCGAAACGAGAGATGAAAAACAACTACAAGGTTGGAGATTAAATTCCCTATCTTTTCAGCAAATTGTGTAAACTATCCGTAGGTTACTCGGTGGAGGAGGATTTGCACTGCTTAGCTATGTGGAAAGGAACTACTGAAGAAATGGAACGATGAGTCCAAAAGCGCGTGAAGCTTGTTCAACATTTTAATAGGGTTTATATAAGAATCTCTCGTCCTTGAGGGCAAAAACATGTAAGATTTCCGTCTGGTACAACATACTTCATGGCATTCACTAAAACTCCCGACAAAATTGGAAACTTCTCGATTTATGGGGATTCGATAGAGCCCACTTTCCAGTGACGCCTCCATGATAAGGGACACCTGCACAGGAGATGATGTCGTAATCCTGTCCCAGATAAACTCAGAGAGTCGGTGTAAAGTATGTACACTGATATCTACGATACTTTGAACCCTGGTGGACCTTTCCTTTGTCACCTGGTGCAAAGGTGCCGTTCCATCAGGGAGAGGCATAAGGGGAGGAGGTATTTTGTTCTTTTTAGAGTAACTTATGTTGTGAAAAATGGCCACGGGCTGTTGTAGAATTACAGAACAAAAAAAAAAAAAAAATATATATACAAAGAGGAAACGGAAAAAATGCCGTGACGTCATTTTTTGGGAACAAATTGACGTCATTTTTCTGTTTTCTTTATGCATTTCTTTATTGTATTTTGTTCTGTTAATCAAGGGAAATTTTTTACAGTGTAGATGCAAAATGATGCTATCTTTGGAAAGTTTTAAATTGATTTTTTTTGAAATATTGTCTTTATGTTTGTTGGATTTGAGGGAAGGGTGTGGTGTCTAGGTGGGGTTAAAATTCCTTCCTTGAAAAACTTTATTCGTCTGCAGTGGCTAAGATGCAAAAAGATGTTATTTTTGGTAAAGTTTTGAACTGATTAAATGTTGAAAAATTGTTCTAATTTCGCTGTGTCTAAGAGAAGGGGTTTTAACTCCTGCCCTTGAAAAATTTTTCTTTAGGTATGGTGGCTTTGATACAAAGAAGGTGCTATCTTTGGCAAAGCTTTGAAATAATTATATATGTTAGAAATTTCCATTATTTAGTGATATTTTGGCTGTGGCATGGCTCACCTCCAATGTTGGTACTATCAGACCACCTCCAACGGTATTACATGTGAGACGTCAAAAGGCCTCCTAAACACTCTGGGGTATCATTAAATGGGGATGCTAGTATGATGCTTTTAGCTGACATCCAAATGACACTTCAGGAGAGCACACGAAAAATATTAGTTTTGCTCATTTTGATTAAGAACTCAAGTGCTCAGTAGCGTAACGTAAGGGGGGCAGGGGGCAGTCGCCCCCCACTTGCAGTCCTAGGATGGTCTGTCGGTACATTTGCTGATCTTGTTCGTACATCCGCCGACTGTGGAACTGAATAGGCATATCGTTTATTTCATATGCTCAGAAAGTATTCCACATGACTCTTTATCAGGTCCGTAGGCAGTAAGTTCTTGCAAAAATTCTTTCTATAACTTCAAAAAATTTTCGCGCGCTACGCGCGCTTTCATCTTCAGTTCTGTCTAGCTGTAACGCCC
>WURT03151781.1:0-28654 GCA_009936505.3 Holothuria glaberrima
CATGGGTATTTTTTATTTTAAGTTCCTAAAAATTCGTCAATTTTTTAACACAAATTTTACTTCAAAAGGTAGCGTACAGACCAGATTGCATGAAAGGAAACCTAATTTTCCAAATTTTTTAAAGGGGGGGGGACACCCCTCCCCTTAGACCCTCCCTCAGGCCGGCGATCTTCCAACACATTGCATCCACCTCTATCTAGCTGTGCCCCCTATCGAACTGTTGTGCCCCCCTTGTGCCCCCAGAATAAAAATTCAGGCGACGCCACGGCTGCATGTCTGTAATGTTGTTCCATACTCAAGCAAATAATATTGCCTGGAAAGTGCAAATTTTGGTGATCTAGGAGATGTTTCCATCCATACATTTTCTTTAGCGATTTGTGCTGAATTGGGGGCGCTCTGCTTACGTACTGTTCTCAATTGCTTACCGAAGTCACAAAGATGTCCTTCATAGGTTCAGTAGGTTCGTGCCCAGGGCCGCTGCAGTCTTAAATCCGGCCCTGCATGTTAGTGCTACAGTTGGAACCGTGGAACCACTTTACCTGCTTATGGGGACTGCCACGGAATTGAATATGGTCCCAAAAATAGGACTCGAGTGGCAAGTCATTGACTCGAGTCAACAACTCTGCTCTTAGTAGCTAACAATTAGTTAAATAAGAAAAACTAAGTTCTTATGGAAATCGAATCGTTTTAAGAGTAAGGAGGATATTCTTCAAACACAACACCACTAAACAGTTTTTAGCTTTATGGGTACCCTGCATAAATATGGCTGTCTTTTTCCCTTGTGGTGATAGGTTTTCTCTGAACCTGTGTAAAAGTCACCTATTAAACTGAATGTATGCTTAAAATGGTAAGAAAAAAGTGGAAGTATGCTTGCTATTGCTTAAAAGGTTTATGACGACTGAAACTGCTTTATTGGAATATATTATAAGAGAGATTTCAGAAAAGTTCTGAGAAAGCGGCGTTGGGGATGTCATGATTCCCTCCCATTGCCCAAGGCGTACGGGTATGATTATGATGGACCGTACGTCCACGCACAAATATGGAACTTTTATGATGACGAAGCGATTTTGTTATTCATATGGAGAGGAAAATGATAAGTGCAGCAGGCGCCGCTTGAAAATTAATATTCTTTATATAAGCAGGAGCTTTAAAAGATACTAAAATTTTCCACTATGCTCTCGAATAAGTGTTCACAAAGTGGAGATAAAACGAGGTCAACGGATCTTCGGATCTAATCTTATTGTCAGATGCCAGGAAGTTTTGTTTTACAGCGTTCCATTCGTTTTTTTTTTTGAGCAGGACGCTTACAGAACATTAGGTCATCCCTCCATTCGACAAACGCAAGTTTCGGCCTCGCTATCACATAGTAAACCCCGATCGATTTTTAATTCCCTTAATCCACACATACAAAGACCGTATTTAATACCCTTTATTTTCAAACCATGTAGTTTTATTTTCTTGTCACACATATTTTATAAACATAGGGGGTTCTTTTATTTTTATTTATATTTGTAGGTCTGAGGGGAGGGAGTTTTTCAGTACCATATCCTGTACAAGCAGGGACAACTCCTGGTCAGCTGGTGCAAAGGGCGATAAGCCGGAAAAGATTGGAAACCATTGGTGTACACTAACTATAAACTCGACGTGTGTTTGTAAAAAGGGGCGAACCTTGCAAGGTATACTAAGTAAGTTTGAATGATTGATTCAATTAAAGTGCTACATTACAACTGTCCTTTTTGGACCCCTGAGTGTCTTTTCAGTATCCGTCCCACTCGCGGCACAATGCAATCGCGAATAAATGAAGGAAAATTTTGCAATCTGTTGTACTTAATTTTGTGGTGAAAAATTCATGCTACTCTCAGCGACAAAGTTATGTTCAAGTCAAGTCAAGTCGCAAGTCATTTGTCTTCAAGTGAAATCGCAAGTCAAGAAAAAGTGAGACTCGAGTCGGACTCGAGTCCAAGTCAGCGACTCGAGTCAACAACTCCGTCCATTACTAACCCCCTATACCCTGTGTTCTTAAATGGTGGCCCGCGGGCCAAACCCGGCCCGCGAGGTACTTAAATCCGGCCCCCAAGCAAACTGAGATCGAAAAAATACTTTGAAGATTGAAACTTTAAATGCGCGGCAATCGTAATCAATCTTGGAGAAGTGCAACCTTTATAGTCAGATAATGTCAAATGACGTAAATCATAACGAAATTTCGATAAATACATTTTCTGTTGAATGCGGCCGGGTGGCTCGCACACATGCAAAATCATGTTATTTCATGTATGGCAGCTTGGGGAACTTATTGCTTCCAAGCGTCTTTCAAGGAAGAACGTTGCCTACCCCTCCTACCTGATTGTAAATCTTACAATTTGTCTCAGCCTAGGTAGAAATGGGAGTACTACAGTTGAAATTTACGACTGCGGCACTCCAAATTTCCAGGTAATATTGTTGCTGGCGTACTCCTGTAACAGAAAAAAGATTCAGACAGTGAAATAGAAATTTCAACTGCTGAAATCATAGAAAGTTCATGGATAGATCGCTGCTCTTCCATTGCTGTGCTTCTTTCCAAAGGGTGTCCGCTGAAAAAAAAATTCAGGGAGAGGTAAAACTTTTAATTGATCCAATCAGGGTAAATTTTTTACTCCCCCAAAAGACCTTAATTGCTAAACGTTGGCACCTCATACAGGGATGTGGCCAGGAATTTGCCAGGAGTGGGGAGTAACCTGTAGGCTAACCATCTAAGCGTAGCGCCACCATATTTGGCGCGAAGCGCCAAGACAATTTTGGCAAAACGCCTCTCAGATCGCTAAAAATGGCACTTCCCAGGTCTAATCAGTCTAATTGTGAGTTGCATCTGTTAATTTTCTATTTGAAATCTCAATTCTGGACATTTTCTAGCGATATCATAAAAAAATGTTTCTATTTTTCCTCAATTTTTTTCAAGTGCCCCTCTTGCCCCCCCCCCTACCGGACGGCCATGCTTCTGTCGTTTAGTCTTGTGATGTTACCACACTTGTACTAAACATGAACGTCTCTAGATGGGGTGGTTGGGGCATAGCTGATGTACGCCAACTATGCAGTTTCCTTGGATCTGTGAAACGATACAGCTTTTGTATCCTTTTGACCTTCTTATTAGCAAAAATTGATGAATAAGCTAGTTGGAAAATTGGCGAAGACCGTGATCGAATGATCGATCCTTTTGTCTTTCTGTCATGAATTGTTCGGAAGTTCCAAGATTTTTTTTGCTCTCTCTGGGCGCTTTTTATTAACCGTTCAAACGGAAAAACTGAAGTTAGTTACATAACCAGGGTCAGCTGGGCGGGGACTTAACCTGCCCTCATCCCATCCTATTTTTCGCAGACCGTTTTGCATTTATTGCATGTAAAAAACGCTTCTATTTTCATTGCCCTGATCTTTAAAACGAGACCCTCAGAACCCTGGAAATCGCAAGAAGGGACCCTTTCCCCCAAATGTGTCAGGGAGGTCAGGCACCGGGTCTTCCACGGTTAGATATACTATTCGTGCTCTTAGGTGAGGATTTCTTCATCGTGAATGGGCCTCACTGACTGGTCTTCAGATAAAGCGTCCACCCCTGAGAGCGATGCGTAACGTGCACTTGTGAAGTAGGGGCTTTTCGGTATACGCATACAAACCAATAATTGTGCCGACAATACATGTTGGCATGCATGGGCTGACGAAACTTCAGGGGATATATGCTCTTTGGTAGAGTTCGTTTTCCGTCTTTTCTTATTAGGAGTGCGGATTTCTAAACAGTGATAGGCCTATCTCAAAGAAAAGAATATTTAGGTACAACTTGCAAATCGTGATAAATGCTACTCACTGCAATCCATTTTTGGCAAAACGTCGTGGCTATTCGCACGGTGGAAAATCACCGTGCGAACAGTTTTGATCTCTTACTCGCACGGTGAAAAATCAAAGTGCCTTTTCAAGGTCATCATAGCTGTCAAACTCGGAATCGACCTCCATTCCGATGACACTTGACAGGTTAGGAATCTTGTCCGGAATGCATATTTGCAGACTTGGCACTGCACACTAGCACTAGGCCCAGCCCTACTTCCAAGTTCCAGCACTCCTCATCATCATGCGCAGTCCCGGCCCAGCTCACACTAGCACTGCACTAATTGCTAACTAAAGTCACATTCTGTACTGCATGCTATGCATCTTACACTCATCATAGACACAAGCACATGCAGGCCTTTGAGCACGTATGTACGTACGCACGTACCTTTGGGCACGTATCCATTCCTGCCTAGCCTTATAAAGTTGTATGCATGATGATTTTCCACCGTGCGAGCAAGCGAGCCTGCTTGTATGCACGGTGATTTTCCACCGTGCGAATAGGCCCGACCTTGGCAAAAACGTCTCGTCTGGTACCCTTCCAAAAGCTCAGAAAACGTGAGGTCAAAATTACCCACTTCCCACCAACACTTTATAGAGTAGATGCTCCCCACTGAATCCAGCTTGTGCCCATTACCAGCTGTGCCAATCTTGTATGCAAACTATGACAAATTAATAATCAAAATGTAAAAACCATGACTGTCTGTTTAGTGTGTATCAAATGCCAATCAGGAATAATTAAAAATTTCAGTATATTGTCCACAATTTTCAAAATACCTAAGATCTGCAGAAGGATTACCGTTATTATCTTCCATAGGGCGTTGTCCTGGACGCCAATATGGGCCCAACGACAGGCTGCCGGGACGTCGTATAGTCATTTCAATATGAGACCACACAAACAAAATAGTGGGTACGAACTTGCTTGTGGCCCGCCAGATTTTTCTGATGGACATTTTTGCCCACCAACAGAAATAATTAAGAACCTCTGCCCTATACCGTCAAGCCCTCAGCATCATCAATACCGGCCGGCAGGCTGTAATTAAAAAAAAGTTTGAGGGTATAGGCTTAATTCAAAAAGTGTTAAATTGTGATTTCTGTTTCTGTTTAGTACCCATCCACAGTCAGTTGAATAATGTTAAATGGTTATCGCCTGGGTAGGGAGTCAAAACTTGGAATAAGTTGCCTCAAAGACTTCGTAGCTCCAGTAATATAACTTCAAAAAATCTCTAAAAGATCACATAATGCAATTTTGATTGTAAACTAAGGCATATGTATGTTTATTTCCACCTAAAAGTCATCGTTTTATTTAGTGGTTATTCTATATCCTTCTGAATCTTCTAAGCTTTTCTACTAAGTAATTGTGTACTTGTTTTGTCTTTTGTTAATGGGTAACTCATTCCCACAAGCAGTTGTTTCTTTCTCTGAGTTGTCCTTCAGTCTGTTTACTTTTAACGGAAGTGTACACCGTATCTACTGATTAAAAAAGGACAGAAATGAATGTCAATAAACTGAATTAAACGGAGTAAAATTATTTGTTTCCACTTGAATCATGGAAGGGTTAAACGCCCAACCTTAGGCCCTATTGGATACGCGCCTGCATAAAACATTTAAAGGGATATATTGTCTAAAGTGCATCAACATGACACGAGCAGATTTTTTTTTGTTATCATGACACAACCATTCAGTGTCACCACGAACTCTATGTCTCTTCTTCCCCCGGAATAGACCTTATGCATTGACGTCACGCTACGTCATTGGGGGGGGCAACGAAGGACACTTCACGTACGACGTATAGACTCCGCACACACGTATCCTACCCCACACAAATTTGCTGGTGACATTTGTTGGTAAAAGCTGCAATGATTATACGCGCTTGCCTCCACCGAATGGCTCTTTCTGGCGTGACGTCATATGCATAAGGTAGATGTTGAATGCATTTCAAGAATTATGAATAGTGCATCAGTTTTAAAGAGATGCGAGTTTGAGTGAATAAGTTATTCATGAACTCCAAAGCAGTGCTCTTTTACTTTGAGATGTTTTTTTTTCTCATGAATACAAAGTTACCGAGCTACCCTATTTTGAATTGCTTATCGTTGTACATCTAGCCTATAAATCATGACTTTAAAAGGTAGATATGACGAACAATGTTTCCTTGTAAAGGGCGATAAGAGGCAAATTTTCAGCAACAGTTTCTAATTTTTTTCCTAGATGAGCTCCAGGTTTTTAAAACATAGTGAACAAAACCTAACTAATGGCCTTAAATTCGAGTAACACGTACGCTGATTTCATAGTGGCAGGACTTTAACGACTGAAAGTGCATTCACAAGACGATCTAGGAATAAATATGAATAAATAAAATTGTTTGGAAATTCGATAGCATTGAAACAGACAAATGGTCGTTGAATTCTCTCAAAACAGTTTACTTCCACCTCGCACGAAGATATCTTTAAAAGAAGTTTGAGTATATTTTAGTGATTTAATGGGACTCGATTTTAAGAGTAGGAGAGGCATCATGCAGTAAGATGGTCAATGATGCCGGTTTTGGACTTATTGCCTACGTAGCAGCATTTGCGGTACATTCCTTGCAGCCGCATTTGTAGGTTGGATAGCCATGATGAAGGTTCTCAGCGAAACGTGTCCGCTCCGTGGGATACGATACAGGTAAAGTCTACGCGGCAAAGTCTCGTAGACAATAATGCTACTGAACTGGACGCGACGAATGGGAACCTGAAAATTGACATTCACCCAATCACTGGGGGGGGGGGGGACTAACGTAGGGCGGGGAAGTGGCCTTCCTTCTGGCCCGAGTAAAAAAGGCACAGGTAAAGTCCCTTGTCGCTTCGAAGAATGCATTGCGAAAACTTCAGATTGACAGATTACATTGGTCGTGTTGGAAGAGCATTATCTGTAAGGTACTGTACGGAACTAAAGGTCATTGGCATCAGGGGCGCCCACCTTACTTTGCCCACGAGCTCCATGAATTCACCGTTACGCCTGTGCAAGAGATCCCAAAGCGTACTAGGATGTTTGACATGAGACCGGGCCACATATACTTCTTGGCCATCACCGAAAGGTCACCCCTTGGTCCCCCCCTTTTGGAAGTCCCATTAATTTGACTTACAATGACGGGCCGGTACTAGCCAATGTTACCCAGTCCAGCACATCGGCAGGGGTAAAAGTGTGGAGGAATACATTTACATATGTTGTTTGTATAATCTTTCGCCACCTAAGGTACCTGCCCTCCTGATAGAAAATAACACCGACCTACGGCCTGTAAACACGGTCCTCATCTTTTTCTCTACTTAAGTCTGTAAGTGGTATGCACACATACCTGAGGTACAAAATGAAAACCCACCAACTACTCAGAAAAGAATCCAGCGGGGAAGGGGAAGAGAAAAAGTGGTAACATAATAACAATGAGACAGGTAGGTTACTTAGTAAGTATACCCATTCAGGGTTCGACTTAAGACCCAACTAGACATAGATCCTACCAAAGTGTGATTCCAACTTATATTTGGACTACGTACATGGTGTCCCTTCATTGAAAAGGGAATCGGCTCTAACAGGATAAGATGAACGGTGGTCTGGCGTGGCACCTCATGGTAAGGAAGATCCAGCTGATCCGTGTAACATTAAGCAAATCCAGGTACGCAGGCTCTACACCGCTCTGAATTGTAGATCAACACTAACAAAGAATATGTTCGTAGCTTACTATGAATTTCCAAAACACCCAAGTTTTGGGAAATAAAGGTTTGTCAGGCTATCAACCTGACCGTCACAAATATAAGGAAAATTTCCAACTTTCCAAACCAAAGAAAGAGAGATTCGGGAGGAAATTAGGGAGGGTTGAAATTTCCAACAGAGTTTTATGCTAATACGGAAACAGGTACGTAAAATGTAAATGCATTCATTCATTGTTTCTTGTTATACTTAACGGTGCATGTTTGCTTAAAACTAATTTAGCAATTTGCGAATTGGTATTTCGGGAATGCATTTCACA
Organism: Holothuria glaberrima; assembly: GCA_009936505.3. NCBI lineage: Eukaryota > Metazoa > Echinodermata > Holothuroidea > Aspidochirotida > Holothuriidae > Holothuria > Holothuria glaberrima. Next base: position 7,850 of record WURT03151781.1, read on the forward strand.
CGTTCGATCGAAACAGGTCTTGTTTGCACTGTGCAAGATTGCTTGTCATACCTGGCAACTGTTTTTTTTCCAGCAGTGGTGACGCCAGGCGAGGGTGGACAGGGGAACATAGACCGACGTCGGGAAAGGCTGACCCCGCCCCGTCGGAGATATTTTCTAATTTCGTCGGGAGCCTTACTGGGTATGCACTTCCTGACGGCTTTCAGTCTTCAGCTTTCTTCAATTAAAACCCAAAATTTGCGGCGCTCGGAGTACGTTGAAAGTCGGCCATTCCTCCGACATCCCGTCGCCGTTATAGTGGGGTTTGGGTTGCTGGCCCCCGTCGCGCGTCGTGGAGCTATATCGGGGAGGTGGTAATACCACAATCTTCACCCCATCCTTGCCCTCATATCAGGCAGGTGGTATCACCACCTCCCTGCCCCCATGTCAGGCAGGTGGTATTACCACCTCTCTGCCCGCCATATGTTTTACTGCCGATTTCCTTTTTTTCACCGCCGCTCTGACATCCTGGAAGAACAGAGCGAGAGCTAATAGCCACAGGCACCAGCGGATTAAGGGCGGGGCAACAGGGGAACGTGCCCCGGGCCCCCCACATTTAGAGTAATATATACCTTGGGTGTTTTGGTACTGTGTCAAGTGTTCCTGAGCTGTACTATAGGGCCCCCACACAATTGCGTGCCCCGGGCCCCCCACACGCTTAGTCCGGCCCTGGCCACAGGAGTTGTCGTCTCACTATGTATAACCTGAATTGAGCCTTTATTGGCAGCTGTTGTTGCTGGTTGTGGTGGTAGGTTCAGAAGGGTGAGAGATACCCCTTCTTTGTAGGGAGTCAGGCTTTATGGAAGTAAGGTGGGGTTATTTTCTACCAGGTGCGCATACAGATAGCGAATTTAGAACATGTTTTTTCAGATGGAGATATGTTAGGACAAATGTAAATCCAAAAAAGGGCTACCCAAGGTGGGGGAGGGGGCATTTTTCAAATTTTCTTTCATAATCACCCAAAAGTTTCAACTTCTTAAAACAAAGACCAAGCTATTCGGCGTGCGAGTTCCCTCCCCTGTTGGGCAAACTGGCGCGAGTCCTGTTCAAACCTTGTTCCAAGGCTCTAATCTTTTAATTTTTTGCACACCTTGCATGCATTACTCCTATTTATTCATGTACGTGATGATTAGGCTATGAGGTCCTCTTACAGACGGTTTTGTCCCTAACCTTCTTACAGAGGGTTGTGTTCCTTAACAAACTCCAGTCTTAGGCATGTGTCTTTCTCATACTGGATGTTAAACAAACTACTGTTCATGGCCTGCTGAGCTTACATTCAATGCTGTTGCAGTACCATATTTACATTCATGATTTCCTAAATATCCCGGAACTACCATGGCTTTCTCCTCTGAAACTTTGAATCAAAACCTTATCTTCCAAGACCTGTAGACGTATCATGGCAACATGTGTCTTATTAAGACGTAACTGAGTTAAGCAATTTAGAAGTTTCACTTTGACGGTTAAAACGCACTCACCTGATCAATCAGATCAAATCCGAAATTATGAAATTGTTCTGTGACCACTGGTTCACTTAAACATTGTCCCAAGAGATCAATATAGTGTTGATTTTATCATGGCTATGCAAGTTATGTATTCTATAAATATACCGATGTCATGGTGGACAATTTAAGAGGAGACTTGTTTGTGAGGGGACACTCTGACTGATATGGGCTTTGACTACATTTACCCCAACTGAATATCTATGAGCACTGAGATTTTTTCGTTCATTCTTTCCATAGGACAGGGAATGCGGAGCCAATTTTGAAATTGGGAGGGGGGGTGGTAATTCAATAAAGTAAAAGCTGTTTAAGGTGGCCCAAAATTCCCACGGCAGAAAAAATGCGGGGGCTAAAGCCCTTGTAGCCCCGTCTCAGCGGTCCCTGTAGGACAACCCCAAAGACCAATATACCTGCCCTTTTTTCTGCACAAGGGGTTGCCTGCATGCTGCAACTTATATTCCATCTGTTGAACCTAGTTGTGACTGGGGGAAAGCCATCTGCTGGTTGACCTGCAGTCTACACTACATTATGACAAAATCTGGACAAAAAAAAAAAAAAAAGACCAAGAAATATTGACAGGAAATCTCATTTTATTTAGTCCAAACATGTATCAGAACTTCAGATGCTAAGCAGAACAATTGGAACAATTTTAATACTTTGGAAGATTTTGGTATAACTACTCAGCAACATACAAGTCATTCACAACGTACAAACCAAAATCTCTTATTGCACAAACAATCATTCTGCAATGAGAAATAACATAGATAAGAGACAAATTATGAACAGGTTTGTATCACACCAATGTAATATGGTGGGATCCCCATCCCCGCTCCCCCCCCAAAAAATATTGTATGAGGGCACCCAGAAACACAGAAATTGAACAAAAATTTCATTGCAGTGGAGGAAAAGAGTAAAAATGCTGACCCATAGTACAAGTTTGTAATAAATACAATGAAAATGAGAATTATGGGCCTTAATGGGGGTGAATGTATGTGTGTGTGGGGGGAGGAAGGGAAGAAGGGGTGGAGGGGTATACTCGATCTTAACCCACCTTGACCGAAGGCTGGTCACTTTAAGATTTCTTAGACACTCAAATAGAACTTAAAAATGTTAAGTAGAAAATATGGACTCTAAGATGTAACTGGAGCAAAGCTACCTTTTCTAAGTCCCATCTTAACATTAACTTGGAATTCAGTCCAAACTTGCTCTTCTGACTAATCAGAAAAGACTGTACTCGGCATTTCAGTCCACACACAGATAACTTAATGGCACTAACAGATAAAAGGGGAAATTTGAAACAGTAGATTGCCCAAAACACGTACACTATTACTCTACCATTTTTTTTTTTTTCTTCTCTTTTGAAACGAAAGCAATATTGTAGATGACTTTGGAAAAAGACACTGTTGCAGGAAAAGGTATCTTGTGAGAAATTGGCTTCACAGAGAAATTACTTTCTCACCAGACAATGATCATATTTTCACAATATGCAATGGCCTCTAGACACATTGACACACACACACACACACACATACACACACACACACAAAACCCCCAAAGATTCATAAAAGGGGAAGTACATCAGAGATGTAAGCAAAGTAGAGGTCCATTTCCTGAAACTGTGTTATCCAAGATTGTCGGCCTGGGGGAGGGATCTAAGGGGAGGGCTACCCCTTAAAAAAAAAAACTTTTCACATCAGGAGGCCTAGGTGCAAAATGGTGCTATCTTTTCCTTTTTACAAGTATGTTCATGCAGTAGAATTTACATTTTTTGTAAAAAGATTCCCCAAACCCCCAAAACTTTACCAACCCTTGGTCAGTCCACCCACCATGACCACTGCGAAAATTTTTGTCTGGCAAGACGGATTTCCTGAGAATTTCGCTCAAGACTTCCAATTTCCTGAAATCAGGAAATCTCTTAAACTCTTACATCTATGGTACATACTACATAATCTCAGTAGTAATAGAGTGACATTAAAAATTATTGAGCAATTTACTAATGTATTTCAAATTAAACTAAATCCCAACCACCTGCAAAGATTGGAGGTTGTTAGGTAGGAGATTGATTGACTATCTTTTACTTTTCCACTTCTGTAGGGAATTTATTACTTTAATTGTTGTAGACATAAGGAGCTGCAGTGAGTATGCACTCATACTCATAGACTGACTTACTTGTCTGTATATCTCCTTGTGAGAATAGATTTGGGCTATGTCCTGATACTCGTACTCACACATTCTAAAATGTAGGACTGGTACTAATACAAAATTGTGTGCTCACACCAATGGAAAGATGAGTACTCATTATCACAGCCACAGATGGTGCCTTTGTACTCATAATATTGTACTCACTATTGAGTTTGCCAGACTTAATCTGAGAACCTGTACCCACAACTGAAGTAGTACACCTGGGACTCATACTTGTGACATTGTACTCACACCAGTGCTCACAATATTGTACTCCCTTCTGAGTCTGCCTATGACCAGGATTGATCTGGGTACCTGTACCCACTATTGAGGCAGTACACTACTATATTTGGTACTCATACTTGTGACACTGTACTCACACCAGTACTCATTATAGTGCACTCACTACTGAGTCTGCTTGTGACAAGGCTTGATCTGAGTACCACTACCCCACAACTGACGCAGTACACTTGGTACTCATATTTGTGACATTGTACTCACACCAGTACTCATAACAGTGTACTCACTGATCTGAGTACCTGTACCCCACAAATGAGGCAGTACACTTGGTACTCATACTTGTGACATTGTACTCACACTAAAAGTCTTGTAAACAGTTCCACAACACAAGACGTACAGTAGTGGATATGGACCAATGTCAAAATTTACAGATGATATTGGCTGTTTTAAAAAGTGGCTTGAACTAATAACCTAACTTTGTACCATGAAAAGGAAAAACCCTCGTTGTTGCACACTCATTCAAATTGTTACCAAAAACAAAAGAAAAACAGAAAGGCCCATAACAGATGTGAGGGTTAGGGAACATGTTTCCCCTTTCCAATACAACACTGAACTCACAATGAACACTAAAAGGTCTTATAGTGACAAAACTGAGTTTTGTGGGTCTTTTGTATCATACAACACATTTCTGGAAAAGGGTCTCCGGATAAGAGACAATTGGAAGACCAGAATTTATAACCACCTCCAAAGGAAGATTTTTTCTGGAAACAATCAAAATATCATACTTACATTTCTGTAGAAATATGCCAGGTACAAAAATATGGATAGTACTTTTCACTTCCATTAAACATACCATGTGACTGTGGAAATGGTGATAGATCATTTTCCATATGTCCATTAAACAAGAATGTTAATCTTCATTTGTGGAAACATGCTGAGTCAGCATTGGCAATGAATTTTATTAAGGGGAAGCAATTTCCAAAATTTGTAGTTCTGTAGAAACATCATCTTCAGAACTTAGAACTAGCCAAACATGTGGTAGACTTGGGCACTGGCAGATCCAAGGAGGGGGGAAATGGGGGTCATGGCCCCACCCAAAGGTGGGCCAAAAATTGTTTCCAAAAGTTTTGTATAGAAAAAATTAACTTCACAATTGTACACTTTTGTCGCACTAAATTGCATCTGAGGGCATACAGTTAAAGAAAAATTTTCCAAAGGGGAGGGGTACACCCCTCTCCCATATCACTGTACCACCAGTTTGGCCCCTCCCAAACAAAGGCTCTGGATCTGCCAGTGGACTTGGGGTTCTGTACAAGGGATAAATACTCTCTAGCTCCTAGGTCCTCAAAGGGTAGCCTGTGACACACAAATAAATGGCCCATGGAACATTCCCTAGGCTCTCAAGTGATGGCCCGCTGACCATTTGAGGCTTGCAGTGTACCCTAAAATGGCCCTACAAAGAAACCCAACATTGTAATAAGGAAAAAAGCTGCAGAACCTTGTCCTGGCTACTAAAATAATGTTGGAGCACAATCTAAAGTTAAAGTGGCTTGTGTAACCCAACACTTGAGAGCCCCTGGAATATTCTCATAGCCAAAAATTTAGACAACAAATGAACTTATGTGTTTGAGGTCTGGCTATACCAGTTACCTCACAGAAGAAAAGTGGCCACGATCCAAAACAGATGGGAACCCCTTCTCCACGTTATATAATAGAGCCACTTCTAAATCCTAAACCCCCACATTAGGATCAAATCTAGCTAGAAACACACTGACTTCCTTTTAAAAGATGGCATGCTTATCTAAAGCCTGCTGCAACAAGAAAAATCATTCAGAAAAATTAATCACTGGTCTCTTTGTTTAGCTAGTTTCTCCTGTGTGGTAACAAGTCTGTCATATTTCTGCTCCTTGTGGCCATTGACTCAACAAATATCCATTTCTGTTTGATGTTTTTCGATAAGCATACCCCTTCTGTCACCACATGTACTGGACCTCAGTACCTACCTAACCCTTTTTGACCACTACAAGTGCAACAGAATGGAGCACAAGAGCTTGTATATACAATGGTAAAAATATATGAGCTGAGTACTCAGGTCCAATACATACGGGGAAAAGAAAGCCACTTAGGTCAAAAAGAAAAAAAAAAAAAATTAAAAAACACATTGGATATTTGAGTCAATGGCAATGAGAGGCAAAAAGCTCATAAAAATTCACCCACACAGGTGAGACACTTAATTTAAGGCTGTTCAAAATGATGTGTCATGCATTTTCCTATGTTTTCTTGTGTGCAACAGGCTAATCTATGCATACAACTCACATGAATTTAAACCTTCAAAATATTACTTAATATTTTATTAAAAATCATTGGTATCATATACTAATGAAACATCAGGTATATTTTAAATCCACATCTTCCATAACTGTTCAACAATTGCACAAGAAGGACAAAACAACCATAAAACTGGACAAAACATGAAAAAGATCTTAAGCAAGGCATAATATAAATTATTTCAGTATGTTCTGAAAGATTTCAATTTCTATAAACAAAGTACGTCTTTGTCAGACAAGATTACAAGAAACCATCACACCACAGCACACAAGTGTCCCAGATGTAAATCCTACTTAAAACTATCTTACTTTTAGTTTTGATTAAGAGCTACAGCTGTGATCAAAATTAAAATTTAAACCATCAGCGTAGAGATTTGGTTAAAAGCGTTTCTGAGCACACAATCGTAAAAAAAAGCATATTCTGCCTGAATAGGGGCTGGAGCCCACTAGCACCCCCATCAAATTACTCCTTTGGTTTGACAGATCCAGGCTTCCCCAAGAGTTCTGTAAATAACTAACATAATGCTTACAATTAAACAATGAAAGATCCTAGCACATGTTAAAGCCTCTTAAATTCCAGAGGAGAGATTAAATATTAATTTGGAACAATTAAAACTGTTGGAAACACAAAACTGTGACATTTATAACGATCTGTTGGGACAAATTTTCCTTCAGCAGTACTGTTTCCTTGAAAAATTATAAATGAAGTCTTCCTCAATTGATACATTATTACAATCCCATTTTTTTTGTCATCAGAATCACTAAAACACTGCTTGAATAAATGAGGCAACTTTGAACTTCATGAAAAACATATCTCTATGAGACTGAACAATTATATCATTTCAAAGAATTTCCAAATATTAATGCAACAAATCTACAATATTTTTTAACTATTTTGATCAAATCTAGAACAATTTTGCCAAAATAAAAGGCAATATGAAGTAAGCTATTCATATATTTAAATAAGTCATCAATGGCCATGTAATATATTTGGCAAATTTTCTGATTAATTCATTGCTTTTATACAGACGAACATTATTACTTATTTCTAACTACCATTCTGCAAAAGCACCCCATCATGGTAGACACCTAAAAATCATCCATGGGTGTTGCTTAACCCATTAATTTTCCCCCTGCCACACCCCACCTCTTTTTATCTGACTCAATCATCTCATCTTTCATCATCCCATCATTTTTTATATTAAATCTAAGGCAGTGAGGATTGCACATACTATGGATACCTATAGTGAACTTAACGCAAGCATGAGTGAGATCATTTCCTCACGCTGATGAACAATGCTTTGTTTTCTTTGTTTTCAATCTGTTGTTTTGACTTTGAAATACATATGAATGTATATACATTCCATGTGAAGTTTACAAAAGCCCACACCTCTGATACATTCACATAACAAAGGCATGAGGTTTGGCGAGGAGTAAACAGAAAAGTTGGGGAAAAACAAAACCATATTACTATGTTGATTACTGAGATGTTAACTATATCAGCTAATTTCTTAAGAACCACATAGAGGTGACTTAATACATTTTCAAAAACATGTACATTAAGGGTCCTCTTTTAAATATCAAAGAAATGTTGGATGAAACCGAAGCTTATGCAATGACAAATTGAATCACTTTGGATTATTCATTAAGTTCAAGTTAAATGAATCCCAAATGCTTGCCAGAGGTATATCCATGTTCTGTTTGCAGTATAACAAAAGTATAAAATTTTAAATATTCTGTACAAAAAAACCTACAACAAATTATGACAACAGAGAACCAGAAAAAAGGCAATTCTTAAATCCCCCCATAATATTATCCATTATTATGGTTACAATATTAAGCATTGTTACTATTAAGCAGTCAATTACATTTACAATATCACAATTAACTTTTAAAACTATTTCAGGTGTGAGAAAAGTTATACCATTCTGGCTTTGGCGAAAAAAAATTTCAAAAAGTATTCTGAAAGCTAAAAAGAATCAAGTACTTATTTCTTAAAGATGCATACAATTTTGGGCGAAATTTATACTAAATTTATACTAACGAAAGGGAAAAGACCAAAAGTGCCACAATATGAAACTTCCACATGGATATGCCAATGGTCCAAAACCAGGTATGCTGCCCCTTCTGGGGTAGCTGATAACATTTTAGGGGCCAAAAAAGGGGCACATAGAAATGCAAAGGATGAAACTGTTGGCCCTAAAGCTATGTTTGATTTTCTGTGATGGTGACTGCTGCTACTGAAGAAGTTTCCAGACTACTTGTGTATGGAAATAATTAAAAGGTTTGTGAATCAGCTGGTTTTGAGAGTCTGAACCACTTAAATGTTTCAAAACAGTTGATTTACTAATGCACATGTTCTTAAGAGTCAGAAATCTAGAAATGATTGATTAAAACTTTCAGAACAGAAGCAATACAGCAAGCATATTGATTTCAGTTGGCTATAGCTTAAGAATTTACAAGAAAGATAAACAAATTCTGTAAATACTGAAAGAATTAAATACCAAATTGGTGATAGGTTCATCCTTACTGTCACTACTTTCAATTTCAAAACTGGTGTTTCTGTGATGTTTCAATTGAAATGTTTTAATGGCCCAGACATAGTGACCAAAACTGGGACACTTATATGACATCAAGTCTAAAAAAGGACAGTATGAACACATCAATTTTTGTGACCTTATTTTGTAAGGACTTTTAACACAAATATTCTTTTGGATACACCTTTTCATTTCAAAATGAATTAAAAAGCCCCTGTTATAATACTGTATAGTGTGAAATTTCTGTGAGGCTAATTTTTTGCAATTCTGTACCTTGTACACTTATTTGTGCAGTGAAAGATTTGCTGTTGTACCTGTAAGGATCAACCAGCATAGTCTAGTACAGAGTAATGGACGTTTTTTCACAGGTCTTAGATTTACGAAGAGGTACTTGGTTGCAAAAATCATGAAAATTAAACCCCCCCAACAATTTCCCATTACACAGTATTTGACATTTTGGAAGTGCATATCTCCTGAAACAATGTGGGGAATTAAGAATAAAATTGTAAAGTTTGACGATAGAATGATAAAAGAAAGACTCTTTGGCTTGGGGGAAGGGGGGTGCGGTGAAAATTGGATGAGCTCAGATTTCATCTGGACTAAAATTTGTATCTCTGACTACAAAACCTCTCCCTTACTGGTGGTTTGGTCATTGTCTTACGCTTTTGTAAATCACCAGTACTATATTATATTCACAAATTTAAGTCAATTCAGCATAATTCTAAGCTGCTAAGTTTATGGCAAATGTGAAAGTCTCTAAAACACCACAAATGTTATATTCAAAATCTGGTCGAGTTCTAATTTTCCCTTCATTTGCACAAATCCAAACATTCTCCAAAAATGTCTAACCTTTAAACTAAAACTGTATACACTTAGCACTGCAGTATGGATAACAGGCCATCTTACTCCTTCAAAAGTATGAGACATGCTGTATAAATATGCCATTCCATTTTGAGGAATGGACATTCCATTTTGTGGTCAAGTACTCATTTACAGCTGCTTTTGACTTACTCAAGTCATAAAGGGGAAATTCTCAAGATTTACTCACGTTTACTTAGTGACAGTTAGTCACGAATTCTGACACATTTTTAGCAGACATACTCCATTAAAGATTATATAATTATATCTTTCTGTGGCAGTAGGAATTAAAAGTCAGCTGCAACTGCATTATAGTACAACAGAATTTTACTAAAGAAGAAAATTAAAATTAAAATGACATTAAAAAAAAACACATCTCCACAAAGTAACAATCGTAATAATATTTGCATTTTTAATGTATCTAGGCAATCCTAATCAAAGTGGTAGCACAATAGTACCCCTGCTCAACGATAAATCATCCAGGAGATGATCCCTCCAGTGCAGCCGCAGCTCTAGCGGCGTGCCTAATGACAATTTACCTCATAGGTACCTATTTAACCCCTGGGTGGAGACAGGCAATTGAGATAAAGCATCTTGCCCAAGGACACAATACAATGACCCAGGTGGGACTTGAACCGGCAATCCCTAGATCACAAGTCCAACATAACAGGCCACCAAGCTCTCAAGTAATAATTTAGCAGCACATACTATGCATTTCCAATTCCCTCATGGGATGGGATATAACCTCTATACTATTTCATTTTGATGGGGAAATGTCCCATCTGAGATGATTTTCATTCTCACCTGGTAGCACCTGTCCATGACTGTTGAAAGACAATTCTAAAGACATGTGCTGGACCTTGCATGAAATCCATTGCTAGTGGTATACAGATTGTTGATGGGTTACATCTGACTTGTCTTACACACATTGCTTTCTCAGGACTTATCTTTGAAGGAAAATAATAAAAAGGCACTATCAACATATTTAACACCAAATTTCCCAGTCTTTATTAGTAACACTAATTTCAGTTTCGTACAGACCCCTTTCGGAAAAAAAAAGTTACATTTCAATTGAAAGGTAATACAATGGTGCCTTTCACTTTTAATAATTGAAAAATCCTGCTTACATAAACTGTCCCAACTTAGGAGTGGACAGCTTCACACACAAAAGTCAACATAAAAAGGCACATATGCAAGCTCCTTAGGCTCCCTCCCCAAACCTTACCCCCAAATAAATTGGTTGGTTGTCCTGGTTGTTCTTGACCTCGTGTTCCAAATTGTTTTCATATCCGACTTGTTCCACTAAAGTTAGATCACACTTTCCAACTCCATCTTACAGGTTGTGATTTTCATTAGCCAACGTTTTATTAAATTTTGTTAATACGATTTATGTACCTTCCACCTGACACCTACTAAATGATTCAGAAGTAGTCAAGGCCACACTCTATGCCAACAAACAGATAAGCTGTAAACTAGAAGAGAGTCAAAATCAATTTTATGTTTTTCGTATAAAGCATTTGTTGTGTACTTCCCAGGACTGAATGCATTTCCTGCTCATGTCTATTTTTTTCTGTGGTTCTTGTGTTATACACTCTCAACTTAGCTTTTTGGATCTGCCTTTATGAAATAACACTGTTTTATCCTAAGGAGGATGTTTTTTGAAAATATGTACACGAAGCAATGAATGGGATTAAATGTCTTTCTTTTCTTCCTATGAAAAATTTGTTGATGCAAACACCTTGTTCCCATTCCTTCTTTCTTTATACCCTGGGCACTAACAATACAGGGAACGATGCATTATACAAGAAAGAAGTTCCCTATCAGGACTATAATTTTCAGTTCCTATTTTACAGCATGTGATCTCTTTGTTACGATAATATCCATGAAAGCATAGTCTGTGCATGTGTTTGTTTTACATTTGCGAGGTTCCATGTCTCAGAAGAAAAAAATCCTATCCACCTGAGGCCAATTCTAGTCATGTGTGAAGACAACCAAACAATATTTTTTGAGAAGGTGAGTGGGAGGGGGGAAAAGGGGGCCTTGGGGTACAGCGTCTGCATCCACTCTCATATTTTAAGATATTGGCTGTATCCTTTAAAACTGCCACTTCAAAACATTTTTTCAAGTGGAGGCAGTAAATCCTCAGTACTAGTGGGTAGATGTAGGAAGGGGCAGTTGTAGGTGACCCAGCAGGATGAAAGATAGGATTAAACTCTGCGACAGCAGAGTAGTAACATACAAATGGCTTCTAAGAAAACCTAAAGATTTGCCCAACAGCTGCCTCTGAATTAAGGAAAAGGCAAATACAATTCTTAAGGCACATATTAGATTTAACATTTACACCATTCACAAAAAGGGTTTTACATGGAAATATTTAATTAAGCTTGGGCCTAAATGAAAAAAAAAACTTCCCAACTAATGAAACAAAACAAATATCTGAAAAATAAGCTGCACATTCATTTTGCAATTACATTTTGATCATTTCAAAACTTCGTAAACAGTGAAGTGAAGTGAATGGAATGAAATTTAATTATTGAAAAAATTTTTAAAGGTGACAACATAAACTTTAAAAGGTCTGTGAGTACTGACGATCAAAATAAAGTTAATCATAAAAATTATAAAAAAAAAAAAATGATTCAAAATAGCACTCTCCAAATAGCACACCTAGGATTAAATTACTATTATGATTACAGGTTAAAAAGTACCTCTTGAGGGTTACCCATCACAACTCACAATTATGCAATTAGTTTTTCCTTAATCTCATTCCTTATTAGTACTATTTCTTCCTTACATGTATCACTTTTGCCCAAAGTCAGCACATCTTGTCCCTTCAACTCAAATATGACATCACTCCTTGGAATTTAGAAAATAAATCAATATTAACTATAAAGGCACAGTCTCATCATCCCCTAAATTTATGTACCCACTTCCCAAATAGCAAGTAACTGAAGTTGAAACAATGTACAGAAGTACTTCTACAGGGGAGCTGGGAGGGGGCAATATGGAGAAGGGGCATGAGTTTTTCATCAGTCTCCTGAAAATTGCTTTGGGTGATGAGAACATCCTTGCATGTACGTAGAAAATTTGAGAGTAATGGAACCTGTGTGACAACATCATTCCATAACACAGGATGGTGAGGTGGGGAGGGATTAGACTCGCTCAAGCATGCTTAAAGAAGAGGAAAGGGGTGCATACGAGGAGGCATACACCAAACATGATGGCTGTTACCCTGCTGCTTACACGATTTTTTACTCCAAACTTCTGATGCTCTAGTTTTCTACCAGACAAACACTTGCCTCTTTATAGCTATGATTCTATTCACCTAACTCCACAAAATGTTGGGTAAGGTGAATAAGTCCTGTTGTTGAAGAACAGGATCTCTTCTTCAGGAAATAAGCATGACAATTTGCTATTCTATCAAGATAAAGCCAGTTATTAGATATAACATGCTCACAGAGAGAGGTGACATATTAGTTTCAGTACAGTACTAAACCTGTTAACCTGACTTAAACTGTCCTCTGTACTACTACCAAGGTTGCCAGATTTTCTGCGAGGCAATTAGCCAAATTTGGCATTCAACTATTTGCTCCAAAAATGCCACATGCAAATTCATTGGCATTAGTATTCTAGTTACTCAAAACTCATGAATATGATGTGAAGCGCACATGCTTCATATGACCAACGACCAAGTTTATGTGTTCATTTATGACGCCAGTGAGAACTATGAGGCAAGCATTATGCATTTTACCAGTTTTATTGCAAAAGTGTGGAAAAACATGCATCTTGAAGGAAAAATGGCAGTCGTATGAATAACCCCCAACAGATGACAAAATGCTTTATGGTGATACTTTTAAAATTTTGTACCCCAACACCATTTAAAAAGTGCTAAAGATAGTTTTAGTTAACACCACAATATGGCTTAAGTGACTTATACTCACCAAAAATAATGTGACCCACCATGGGCTGGATTCATAAAGGAATGCAAAAGAAGTTCTTGGCACAAGTATTTACAAAAAGCTTAAATGCCTTTGTGAGCCTTATCCACCATACTGCTCTACTCAACAAATGTGCTACACACAGTGTAACTGCAATAAATAGGCCTAGCCAATTTGTGGTCAAGTCGATTAGGAAAAACGCTGCATGCTATATCTTACCGCAGTGAAAACTCTTAACCTCACTCCCAAAAGGAGTCATGACTCTTATGAGACGTATCTCAGTTCAAATTTATTTCTCATACATGTTATGAAGATAATGATTTGAAACAAGAAGCCCTAAAGCATCTCTAAGAAAGTGCCAGAGGGTCAGGGGGAGCCAAGTTTTGTGTGCTCTGCAATCCATCATTGCTAAGGCTTTGGATTGCTGGCTCCGGTGAGGGAGGATTTCCCCTCCCACATTGGGGAAATTCCTGATAGCACTACTTGAAATGTGAGCAAAACCCTTGGAAAGCTTCTACCAAGTTTAATGCCATATCTTACACCAATGGCAGTTTGCTGAATGGACAAAATGTTGGTCTCCTCTTATGTGTGCATCTACAAAGTAATATGCCTAAACATAGAAACTACTATGGCTTTTGTACTTGCAATGGTGAATTCCCTATTATGCTTATTGACTACTCCCACTTACACAACTACAGTAATAAGTTAGTGGAGATGTACTTGTAACTGTAGCCTTGAACTGGATTGGACACTTTACAATAAATACTTGTAGTGTATCAATTACTTGTGCCCATTATGAAGGTGAAGTATTGGTACAGGTGCTATAGTTAAGTATGTAGTTGCACTCACCAGTTACCGTTACCTTGGTGTACAAATATGTGTACTTAAAACTGCCACTGTGTACTTAATTGCTTACTGTTGAAAAATTTGTACTCAAGTTAGCTGCTTCCTTGTACTCAAACACATACCATGCTGTATTTGTACTCAAATGCCTACTGCACACACAGTTGGGCCCAGGATTTTGGAAAATGAATTATCAGTACAAATACAGCAGTATGGACTAGGATCACAGCAGCTGCCTTATACTCCAAACTCTAGCTGCCTTGTACTCCAAACTGCAGCTGCCTTGTACTCCAAACTGCAGCTGCCTTGTACTCCAAACTGAAGCTGACTTGTACTCAGAACTGCAGCTGTCTTGTACTCCAAACTGGAGCTGCCTTGTACTCCAAACTTCAGCTGTCTTGCACTCCAAACTGCAGCTGCCTTGTACTCTAAACTGCAGCAGCTTTGTACTCCAAACTTCAGCTGTCTTGCACTCCAAACTGCAGCTGCCTTGTACTCCAAACTGTAGCTGCCTTGTACTCCAAACTGCAGCTGCCTTGTACTCCAAACTGAAGCTGACTTGTACTCAGAACTGCAGCTGTCTTGTACTCCAAACTGGAGCTGCCTTGTACTCCAAACTTCAGCTGTCTTGCACTCCAAACTGCAGCTGCCTTGTACTCTAAACTGCAGCAGCTTTGTACTCCAAACTGCAGCTTTCTTGTACTCCAAACTGCAGCTGTCTTGTACTCCAAACTGTTATGCTCTCAACTGCTGACTATACAACTATTTGTGCTTTTGACGTTACCTTGGACTCAGCTGCATAATGTACTGATACTTTTACCTACAACTGCTGCCTTGTTATTGAAGTTGAATACTCTGTACACAACTTGAACTCACAACTCTCTGCCGTCTTGTACTCGACTGCTGATACTTTAAAAGAATATGTACTTAACATTTTGGAAGTTTAAGTATTGGTACAAGATCAGCATATTGTACTTGATTCATTGTCTGAGCCTGGTACCCATTTTTGTACTAATAAATAATATATTAGCAAACTAGTACTCATGGTGGCAAACTCTATCTATATACCATCACCTTCTAAAGAAACTTTCCCACATACTTGTATATTTGGACCTATTGCAAATAATTATAAAATATATTTTATCCCTCAATTCTTTTAAAATTGCAAGCCTAGTATTATACACTCTAGAGTTCATTTCACTTGTGACACCTCCATTTCATCAGGACATTCACGACATTTTCATCTTCAGAGCATTATACTGGTCAAACTCACACACTTTCAAGGTTTTGGAAAATAAAGTATTTGCAGCAGTGCTTTTTAGACTTTACCACTTAGCAAGTCAGTGGATGGAAAAAATGAAAATAACATTTTTAACACCAAGATATGGCAAGGAACCGATTCTTCCAACACCCAAAACTTCATTTTAACCACTGTTCTGATTGGTTGTAACATAACCAATCATCTCCTAGGCTTCACAGGTGGTCTCTTCTGGGTTGTCAGTTGTTTAATTTTTGTTCGATTTTTTATGAAAGGCGTGTTTAGATCTTTAGCCGCTTCCACTTCTATATCCCACGGAGGGTGAAAGAAAGACACATTGTACTGTGCTGCCCATTTAGCGAAAACTGCCTTTTCTGTCATGAAACGATGTGCAAAATTATTGGATTTCTCCAAAGTATTGTATACACTGCATTCAGTAGGTTCATTACCTGTCTGATAGTAATGGTACTTAATCTTTTCTGTGGAATTTTTTCTGTGAAAGAAATCAAAACAATATTTTTACACATTTTAAAGCTGATATATACCTTTCAAAATGCCATACTGCTTTTTCCAGGGAAAAGAAATAGGCCAAACTTGAAATTGACATACATTCAGGTCCAAAAGGGAGATTTCTTTCACAAAATTATACCCATGTTGCAACATGTTGATAAGCACATTTAAGAGGCAGAACAGTGAGTGTAAATCAAACAGTCTGTCCCCATGGCAACCATTTGAGACGTTTTATGTGTACGACAAGTATTAGCTTGTGCCCATTGACTGCCACAGTCTTAAATGGTACAGATTTAAGAATACAGATGGTGGCAAGAAGTTCCTCATAATTTTGCCCTAAAATAATATTTGGGCAACAGATGCTTATGTTGAAATTTCACTTGGCTTACACAAAGCATCAGGTATAGGGGAACTTGCACATCAAGTGTGAGGAAGTCCACCACAAAAGTGACAGAACCATTTATCAAGCTGCAGTTATCAAGCTGCAAAATCCCAACTTAAAAGGGAAATATTGTGTTTGTTTCACAGAAAATTTTCATATGTTTTAAAACAATATTAATAGATAAAAATGATAGACAATTCAAAATAAGGCAGTGCAGTAGATTTCTTTTCAAGAAATAAGGCTCGCACAGGAAGAAATTTGGTTATTTGTTGCACAAAAATAATTTATTCACCCGAACTTTTAAAACTTCAAATGATGCAACATTACTCTTGTAATGTGTAAGTTTTAGGAGATAAAGCTATTGCTAGAGTTCATTGGCATGACTGAACAGTTTAATAATGATTAAAGGTTTTTCTCTGTATGCCATGTTGGTGCATTTTAAGCGCAATATTTTCCTTTAAACACCAGACAGGTAACCTTCCCAGCAAGTGTCTTTAATGTACATGCTCTAACACCTGCGAACAATGACAGAGATCATCCAATTTCACTATATTTATTAGCCTAATTTGAAGTTATCTCTTGATCATTGATTGGTTTGAATATATAAATATTCATATTGCATGACAAGCTTAAACTGTAATGTTATTCTATGAACTTTTCACTTTTATACAGTAAGTAAATGGTACTTCCTCATTGAGTGAGTTTTACAAGAGAGAAATCACACTTAAAGGGCATAAGCAGTCACCCCAAACGTACATTGAAACCACAGCTAAATACCACAAATTTCTTCTTATTTGGCTCTTCCAAGTATCTTTCATGATATTTTAGGACTTTAAATATTGCATTTTTAAGGTAAACCAAGGAGGGACTCCACACAAATTTCACAGTTTAGTGAGAAAAATATTGTCACATGATTCTCAAGAGCTATTCATAAACAAGACACATGTCTGAAGTAGGTGCAGTGCCGTGACATTAGTTATGGTGCACAGTACAGGTTGGGTAAATTGTAACAACTTTGTTTTTTGGTGTGTTTTGCACAGGGTCAGGTATGTAGTGTCAATTTTTTTTGAAAATGCAAAATAATTCAATAAAAAAAGGATGGCACTATTTGAAAGCATCCACATTTGGCACAGTGACATCAGACTGGTATATACCAGAACTGTTCTAAGAACAGAAACTGCCTATGTATTCAAAATGAAGAAATGTCCCCATAATACTCCCTTAGAAAGGAATGGAGTAGGGAAAACAAGCAAGTGAGCCACAACTGGAAAAAAGGCCGTGGCCGGCTTGACTTAAACCATTTGGTTAGAAACTGGGCCGTAAAACCTCATCTAATTAAGTAACTAACCCTTAGAAAGATCATGAGGTCACCAAATTGTCAACATCTAGAACAAAACAATTATCTCTTCAAGTTAGACTACACCATATTTCGATAAAACCAACCATCTAAGAAGAGATCTTTAAGGAGAAGCCAAGATTCGCAGTTTTGTGTCGGTGACATTAGTTGCTGGTGCCTACGCAGGCATCGCAACTAATAAGGGTAGACTGCTACACTAATCCAGGGGTGACTGTATTTTCCCTTTGAACCCCACTGACTGTTTGTGTGAAATTTTACTGTAATAAGACTTGCCTGTCAATTTTTTTGTTCAACATTTATGACTTACATTTGCTGTCATCATACACATGAATAGTTAATAGCCTTCAGCTTTTATGCAAATTGTTGAAGAAATTCTTGCAAAAGTTTGCAGAGATATTATGGTATTATGATTTATGAGCGTATGCAAAATAGGTGCAGGGATAATATTACACACAAATCAACACATCCACTGGGTCAGCAACCAGACAGGTAATAAGATCATTTAAAAGTTTTCAGTTTTCTCACAGATGGTTGAATCTAAAAGATATTTTTCAAAGAGCAAGCATTTGCCTAACAGCAGGATTAACTAATTGAGGAAAAAAGAAACCAGAAAGCCAAAAGGCTCAGAGATTCTTTGCCATATGATATATTGTAACAAACATGAATCACTCACATGACAAGCATTAGATCCCTCACAATTATCCTACTTGAGATATCATGTTAATAAGGAAAAAACATTTCGAAATCTTGTGACCCAAAATGACCTTCAACTTCCACTTAAAACAATAAGGTTCACCTACCCTATATGTACATGTACATGATAAATATGAACAATACACATGCCAAGTATGAGATCCCTCACAGTTACCCTCCTTAAAATATCATGTTTACAAGGTTTTGACCTTTTGTGACCCCAAATACGATCAATCCACATGCTAAGTGTGAGATCCCTCACACTTACCCTTCTTGAGATACAGTATAAACAAGGTATTGATCATTTGACCTCTGGTGACCCCAGATGACCTCTGACCACCACCAAAAATAATAGGGATCATTTACTCAATATGGGCAATCCAAGCTAAGTATGAGATCCCTCACACTTACCCTTCTAGAGATAAAATGTTTACTAGGTTTTGACTGTTTGACTGCTGGTGACCCCAAATGGCCTTTGACCTCCACCAAGAACAATAAAGATCATCTACTCAATATAGGCAATCCACATACTAGGTATGAGATCCCTCACACTTACCCTCCTTGAGATATAGTGTTTACACCATTTTGACTGTTTGACCCCTTGTGACTCCAAATAACCTTGGACCTTCACCAAACACAATAGGGTTCATCCACTTAACATGGGCAATCCATATGCTCAGTATGAGATCCCTCACAGTTATCCTTCTTGATATATAGTTTTTACAATGTTTGACCGTTTGACCTCTGGTGATCCCAAATGACCTTTCACCTCCACCAAAAACACTAGGGATTATCTACTCAATATGGACAATCCACATGCTAAGTGTAAGATCCCTCACACTTACCCTTCTTGAGATATCGTGTTTACAAGGTTTTAACCTTTTAACCTCTGGTGACCCCAAATGACCTTTGACCTCCACCAAAACAATAGGGATCATCTACTCAATATGCCAAGTATGTTATCTCCTTTGCAGTTTCTTCCTAAACCCTAACCTTAACAATAGACTGTCTATTGTTCAACTTCAGAGGACATAAGAAATCTATTGAATTTTCTTCTGAAGACCTGAAATCCACTGTCAAGGTCCTCAGTCTTACCTAACAACAAACTGATGTACATAAATACATACAGACAGGACATCACCATCACATAGATTCCTTGAGCCTTTGGCAAGGAACCAAAAAACAGTAGAAAACATTTACTGGGAATACTCTTACAATGCTCAGCCAACCAAGGGTGAAAAATGCACTGGAAATGGAAACTTCATTTATCTCCCTTTTTATAGTTCCCCATTATACTTGCATACAACTGCTTAATTGGGACAGCTGAAATTTGTATCAGATTAGCTAGTTAGGATTATTTTTAACTTCTCAAATTTCTGGGGGAAAGTTGGATGAAATTTCAACCAAACAGGATCCTGAAAGAACGCATGAAAAACAGACGTTGTTTTAATGTGGGACCTAAAAATCTTTGATACACATGTAGTTCCTGGTTGACTAGAAGCAGCTTCCTTTTCAGTCCACTCAAGATTTCTTGTAACCATGTGTCACTTTTTCAGCAATTGCGTTCCTGGTTTTAAAGTCCATAATCATTACCTATGAATTTGGCAATTGATATGTAGGAACAATACTGCAA
This sequence comes from Holothuria glaberrima, assembly GCA_009936505.3. Taxonomy (NCBI): domain Eukaryota; kingdom Metazoa; phylum Echinodermata; class Holothuroidea; order Aspidochirotida; family Holothuriidae; genus Holothuria; species Holothuria glaberrima. Next base: position 28,142 of record WURT03151781.1, read on the forward strand.
CTTTTGTTGGAATCTGAGAGCATCCCTTGCAGATTAGGTTACAGTTTTGATATTTCCTTCAACTTGCTTTCAATTTCTTAGGTTTGTCATGAAACTTATACACACTGATGCGTTAAATGTCATATGACAAAACCACTAAACGTTCATCATGATAATTGTTAAAGGGGCTTATATATTGAGTTGGTTCACAAAATTCATCATTCTTTCATACCTGTTGAGATTTACTCACATCTTGATGATAAATGATCAGACTCAGAGATTCTGCATAACTGACTCACAACTGAAATGGCAATGATAGGGTAATTACTGATTAAAATCATTTACTACAAATTTGTGACCAGACACTTTTAACCATTAGGTAGTATAATCATATGCAACCCCTGTTTACAAAAACTTTAATTTTTCACATTTTCGGTAACTGTAGGAAGTGATACATAAACTAGAGCACCAATGGTGCAGAAGCTCATACCTTCAACCAAGGGTCCCTGGGTTCTTGTCTTTACTAGCACAAGT
>WURT03151793.1:0-10952 GCA_009936505.3 Holothuria glaberrima
GCAAGGTACCTCCACCCCTCCCAGCCTTTGGGAAAGTGGCTAAAGACTGGGATACACTCACGTCCGTCGGATGGGGATGTTAAATGGCGGTCCCAGGAGCAGGATTGGGAGCAATTAGGACACGCCTGCCTCGTTAACCTCTGAGCCCTAGTCGAAAAAAGAAGGCGAAGCTCGCCGGTGTTCATCCACGCTCACTCTTGTATAGGTCGTCAATGAGTCAAATGGCTTCCTGACCCTCAGACGTTAAATTTAAACTTAAATGATTCTGTATAGCACTTTTTCATTTTGGTCTAGCAGTTTTGCTGTATGGAATTTTTTACTTGTGGTTTGGTTTTTTTTCTCAAAGACTAATTGCTGAAAATGTGTCCATTACTGACAAAGCACCTTGCTGTGTTTGTGTTTTTTTTTTACTTTTTTCTACTGTATTTTTGGTTCCTTGCTTTAGCAAAGGAACCTATGTAGTCAGGTTGGTGTGTGTGTGTATGTGTGTGTGTGTCTGTAACACTTGCTTCGGTATGCTGTAACTCAACAAGGGAAAGTTGGACGAAGCTTTAACTTGATACATAGATCTGCCATAGTGAGAAGGTGTGCCCTATCATTTTTGGTGGAGGTCAAAGGTCACATGGGGGTCACCGGAGAAAACTAAAAACCTTGTTAACACGATATCTCAAGATAGGAAACTTGGATAGATTTCATACTTAGTGTATGGATGCATTATGGTAAGAAGATGATACATGTTGTTTTTGGTGGGGGTCAAATGTCATCTGGGGTCACCGGGGTCAAACACTGAAAACCTTGTTAAACACGGTATCTCAAGTTAAGAAGTTTGGATAGATTTCATATTCGGTATGTGGATATGCTATGGTAAGGTGATGACACCTGTTGTTTTTGGTGGAGGTCAAAGGTCATCTGGGGTCACTTGGGGGTCAGATACTGAAAAACTTGTTACTACAATATCTCAAGGTAAGAAGCTTGGATAGATTTCATTCTTCGTATATAGATCCACCATAGTGAGAAGGTGTGCCGTATAGCTTTTGGTAGAGGTTAAAGGTCATCTGGGGTGACCAAAGGTCAAACATTGAAAACCTTGTTAGCACAATATCTCAAGGTAGGAAGCTTGGATACATTTCATACTTAGTATCTGGATTTCTTATTTTGGGGAAAATACTTTTATTTTTGGTGGAGATCAAAGGTCATCTGGGGTTAGTGGAGGTCAAACTCTGAAAAGCTTTTTAACACTTTATCGCAATGTAAGATGTTTGGATAGATTTTATACTTCACATGGTGTTGCATTAAATTCAGCAGAAAACTCACATGAATTTTGGGGATGTCAGAGGTGAAATCACGTGATGCTAAAAGGCAAATTCCCAAGAATTCCCAAAGTCAAATATAAGCACAAAGCTGTACCATTCCAGCACATTAAGATCACATTCAACCAATGACTGAAAGAAATGGGACAACTTGCAGAGATGCCAAGAATCTCAATTGTTGGTGAAATCTTTTATCCTTAGTTCTGTCATTATGAAAATCCACATCAAATAGGTTACCACTTTCTAATATTACAGATTCTCTGCCCACAAAGCAGAGGGACAGTTGTGGAAGTTCACTAAATTCATTTGACTGACAGTGTTTGTCCTTAGATAAGGATATGGAAATTGGAATTGATTAATTAAATGCTACCATGGGTTATACCCTTGAGCGTGCATGAATTGTGATTGCTTAATTGAATATTAAAAACAAATTGTAACTGTATACTGTCTGTGTGTGTATCCCTTGAAGTGCCTCTAGCCTGTTTCTTCAGAGCAGTTTATGTATGCTTGAATGTGTTTGTGAACACAACATGTGCATTGTCTAAAGAGCAGGTTTTGTGCAACTTTTGTGAAACTTGGTAGATGAAGTAAACATTCACTGCCAACAACTTTGAAGACCATGCAGCAGTCACCAGAGTTACAGGCAAACTTCACATTAGCTAAAATTTTTTTTTATGCTCAGTTCATGGCTCAGTTTCATCACATTTAGCAACGAACCATAGTGCCCATTGGGCTCTTTTTTATAATTTGGCAAACGCAGTGCATCGCATTCTTACGCTATGCATTTCAAGAAGTACATCGCATGTGCAAGAAAGTGTGTTGCATTTTGCGATCCGATACCGGCTACTTCAAACGCTGGACATGCAATCATGTGATGTCGGTGAAACCCCTCTGTAGGCTCACATATGTATGTTTAAGAGTTGGTTCATACAGCAGTACGTAATACATACATGCATGCACTATAAATCCCTACGTAAATATCTGTTCGATACTGCACAAATCATTGGAGCTAGCATTGTACCATTGAGTGGAGTACCAACATAAAAGTTGAGTAAGAAATTTCATGCACAGCTCATGGGGGCCATGTTTCAGTCATTGTCATTACATAAATTATTAATGTACAAGGGACACTTTCATAGGGCATCTTATGGGGCCTTAGCCCTCCTTTGCCCTTTAACCTGTCATGTGATGTACCACACAAATTAAAAGGTATGTTTCACCCACCGTAACTGTCCAGTGCTCTTGCCATGTCAACTTCTCTACAGAGTAATTACGTACCTATACACATGCACTTGACTTTACTGTGCTCTCATTGTGCATTTCACTTTAACTTCCATCCATAACACTGACTTGGCCTAAATTATAGCTGATTCCGTACATTACAGACCTATTAGTTACTGCAAATTCGTTTTGCTCTCTCCTCGATGAAAATGTGGAGAGAAATGACTTGATTTTACATCAGTTCAATGTAATACTGTATAGCGTGAAATTTCCGCAAGGCTAATTTTTTGTGATTCTGTACCTTGTACACATATTTGTGGAGTGAATTAAGTCACCAGGGTTGCAGCTGTGGTGGTCAGCAGTGGTCGGCTGTAGCCGGCACTCAAAATTGCCAACCACCACTGCAGAAAAAATACATACTACGCACCACCCTTGTGCACCTGTGTGATCAGCACTTTGGTCCAAGCTGTAAATTTGAGAAAGTGTCATTGATGATGGGGAACAAAATTAAATATGAGGAATTTACAGGAAATTACAGGTCTCACAATATTGATAAATATAGCACCATTTTACATCTAAGCACTACATTTTTACAACTTATGCAAAAATTTTCAAAAGGGGAGGGGGACACCCCTCTTCCCTTATACCCTTCCCCAAGGCTGCACAATTAAAACAACCACCACTTCAGAAATATAACCACCACTCACAATTTGCTAGTTATAACCCTATAAGTCACCCTAAAACAGTAAGACAGTGATCATATTTTGGCACAAGGTGCAGTGGCTTTCGATAAGGCAAAGAAAAAGAAAGACTAAAATGTGAATAGTACAAGAATGACATCACCAATTATTGCACAATCCACCATTTTAAATTGAATGAATAAGCCCCTCTCAAACAGAGATAGGACCTTTCAGCGATCTACGTGACCATCCTGACCTGACATCTTTTTCCATATCTGGGTTGGGATGGGCCAGATCTTGACCCCAACTGTCACAATCACAACTGGAATAGGACCAGTCCCGACCAAAATAGGACCAAGGTAGGACCAAGGTAGGACCGAGGTAGAACCCTACCAGGAACTGATCCCATCCAGCTAGGATTATACCCCGCTTATCATGACGGAGAACACTAGGACCGAGACACGACTGAACTACGACTGAGATAGGACCTAATGTGATCTTACTCCGATCATTATGACTTAGCTACAACCACCCCAAACAAGATATGTTGAAGATACGATCACCCAGATGAAGACAAGACCAAGACAAGTGTGGTACGTTCATTTCCAGTCAGAAATAACGTTAACTTCTACACAGTGCTTCATCTGAACGATAGTTCATCAATCATGATAGCCTTGGCAGAGAGTCAGCAGATTCTTGCCTTTCTCTACGAGGAGGAGGCCATTCTACTTGCTGCGATTAGGTTAGCAATAAAGAAAACACATTCTCAAAGCAGGTACAGTAGTGCTAAGAAGAGGAAAGAGTGTGGATTCAAAAGTGAGTTGCCTAAAACAGCTGAATATGGCATGTACGAGCACCTGCTTTGCCAAGATTGCATGGGAGGATCAGATTGGGTTTCGCAAATTTCAGAGAGTGAATCCTGAGATGTTGTCGGGATTGTCAGGTGGTGGTCATAGTATGGTAGGAGTGATCCTAGTCCAGTCCTAGCACAGTCTCACTTTAGTCAGGTTTGGTCTAAGTAGTTGGGGTGACGTCCTAGAAAGGTCAGGTAGGTAGTGACGAGGTTCTGGTACGTTCTTGACAAGGTCCTGGAACAATCGTGTCTAGGTTGGATCTCGATCGTGGCTCAGTCAGTACTCGTGAAAAACTCACCGATCTGGCTTGATTTGGAATTGGAATTGTTGGGTCTTCATAAAGTTGTTGCATAGTTGGAGTATGGTCTTAAAGGTCATGTGATAGTCGGAATCGTCTGGGCAAGGTCCTCTGAGTTCCATTTACCCCAGATCTTACCCCGACCACTGAGAATGAGTTAGTTTGATGAGGTTTTAAGGGTCAGTTTCTAACCAATTGGTTTAAGTCAGGCCAGCCTTTTTTACCAGTTGTGACTCACTGGCTTGTTTTCCCTATGCCATTGCTAAGACTGAGACACAACTGACATATGATCGAGATAGGACATCCCCGACCGAGATACGATCGATTTACGACCTTACTACGACCAAGTCAGGTCATCATGCTGTTGGCCCAGGCTCTGACCTTTTTGAACATTTCAAAACAGTTGGGGCCAGATGCCGATAACTCTGGCCTCACTAGGATTTATCAGGACCTAACTTGGACCTTATATTAAGAACTGTACGAAGACTACCCCGACCAAGCCAGCTTTGCACAGGTTGGGATGGCCTTGTGAAGGTCCTATATTTGTGTAAGAGGGGCTATAATCTTCAACATTTTACAGTATATCTCAGCTCAGGAATGTCATGAGAAGATGGGAATTGGACCAAGAAATATCCCAGTGGATTTAAGTAGCATCCAAAAGCCCACTGGCTGCAGGCCTGGGAGGGTTTTCCCCTTGGATAGCTCATTAAACAATTCACATCCTCTCACACATCAGGTAAGCAGTTGAGCTGCCCCTCTGTTTACCTGTTATGTAAAGTTCTGCTATCAGTACAAGTTGTCTCAGTGAACATGTGCAGCCTTTTCTTACAAGTCTCTGTGATATTATAAGTCCAGGTTCATCATGCATATTAGTGAATAAACTCTTACAGTTCACTGAGCTTGGTTTCATTGTGGAAGAGATAAACCACTCAGGGAAGTGTGTTTGCAGAGGAGGCAAGAAAGATAAAATTTCAGTGAGAGGATGGCTATAAGAGCTAAAATTTGCATCCTAACTATAATGGGGGAAAGGTTTGACATGCTCAGTGGTGTGGATGAATTTTGTAATTAATTGGACCAAAAGTCTGCATAGTACCTATGTAAAACTACATACCAGAAGTATATGCTCCCCCTCAAGTGAAGAACGAAAATCTCTTATTTGTCCCATCTGTGAAAAATGTGAAAACTTTGCAGTAATTGTGTGCAAAATTTTCCAAATCTGTCGCATCAGATTTCATGTAGGGGCCCTCAAATAGCCTACAAAACAATTTCCAAATGGGGAAGGGACCTTATAGACCTCACCCCTCCAGGATGGCAGTCGGAAACAACTTTTAGCCCATCCAGTGGAAAACAGCTTCCAACCATCCTTCACGGCCACATAGTAGTTTAGGGTTACACCTCTATGTTCGGACATCTTGTTGTTCTGACGTATCTCTATATTCCAGATGCATGCATCATGATGCTAGAAACGAATAGCAAGTTTTAGCCATCACTAGTTGACCACTCTTAACCTAGAATCTATCAGAGAACTTCCTGTTCAAGTGTCTTGAGATCAATAAAGTTAAAGGGTTTTGAACCCCTTTAAAGACTGTTTGGTCAATAGAGCAACCTTGTTTGTAAAAGGGATTAACTGTTGCAATTATAGAGATGAGCTTCGCCCGGAAAAAAGCCTTTTTCTCAGGTAGTATTGGCTTAAATGTCCTGTTCAATTCTAGCAGTATGTGAAGGACAGTGGTAGGATGGGGGCTTGTTCTAACCTAACCTTTTCTCTAACACCAACCTCAATGTGGACTTTTCGGAACATAGAGACGTCGGAACAAAGAGATGTCGGAATAGAGAGCTCTTCAATGTCCCGTAGTTTAGATGGCCCCAAAAAAGTTGCCTATGTCATTTCAGATTTTTTACCTGTTTCAGACAGGGTCAGTGATCAAAAACAACTAGTAGGCTAGGCTACTCCTGTAAGACCTGAAGGACAGTCATCGTTGAAAATTAAAGATATTGTAGGCAAAAATATGCTGTGGGAAGAAAGTCAATTTGGACCATCATACAAAAGACTATCACCCCACTATTTCTATTGATTCTAGTAAGGACTGTGTGTAGCCTGTACCATAGTGCTCTAGGCAAATGACCATATGCAGTCCTTTATTGAGGACTAGGCCTACCCCATTCAAACTTTCAGTCCAAGTTAATAGATTCAGCTTAACATAGTCTGCTGTCTGCAGACCCTAGGAATTAGGTTTCTTTGTGGCTGCCATAATATGTCAGCAATATATACCATTCCAAACTTGAGGAAGACAAGCTGGATGCTCTCCATATAGCACCTTTATGGTCAATTAAAATGTGTAAATAATGTGAATGTGTCACTAACCACACTGCTCATTCATAAACTACACTGAGATAACAGGAGTACAATTTTTACATTCCTTTTTTCAGTACACAAGCAGCACAAAGCTTTCTCATGCAGTCACAGTATAGCATCCTGTTTAACAGTCTCCTGGCACCCTCTCAGCAATTTTGTGGTCCACTGGGCCAGGAGAGTGTCAGCTGAATTTGTCAAATCTGCACACATGTTGTCTGATTTTCAGTCAGTGTGAATCGTAAAGAGATATGTTGTGGCAAACCTATGATCTTCATCATAAGCTTCTGCTGTGTTGTAAAGCGGCTTTGAGGGAAAATGCAGTTGCCCACATCAGGTGGACAACTGGGTTAGAGTCTGAAAGCCAATTTCTCCCTGTCAATCACCGCATTTAATCTTTTTGATCGGCAAACGTGTGCACGGCTGATTAGCAAATTGTTTGTCTGACTTCCTCTGTGGAGAAGAACAGTGAAAGCCACAGCTTATATTGCATTCAGTCTCTGTCATTAGGCTGGACACTGGAGCTGACCAACCGGCCAAGAAAATCAATTAGCACGCTCGAGGGAGTCACAGATTGAGCACTGATAAACTCCCCGGATTTTTATACCAAAATCCAGGGAAGGTTGTCAGACTTCCCTAACAGACTTGTTCACGATATGAAGTTGGATTAGTGTACCCTGTTATCCTTATTCAGGAAGATAAGGTGAAAGACTTGGTCAGTTTTGTGTTTCAAGTGACAATTTTGAAGAAAAGACTATCTTAAGTCTGTATGTTTTTTACACTTTTGGCAGCAATGAAATTCTTGACAAAGACCTTCAGTTTTTGCTTCATTGTTTGGTAGACTTAGATGGTTAAATTGTATTTAAAAAAAATCCAATACAGATTTTGAACATCATCTGCCATAGGACTGCCAATAGGACTCAAATTTATAATTTTTCCCAATTTCCTGCAGGTATCCCAGCCTAGTTATAAAAGCCTGACCCGTATAATTTCTCCATTCATCTCTAAAATTGTCTTCAAGAAGTGGTGTTCCAATACAATCTAGGTGATTTGTTTGTTGGTAATGTGGCAAGTTTGTCAGGGCAAGTTTAGATGGCCAGGGGAAGAGTTGGAACATTAGTCACCAGACTAGACAAGGGGGAGATACGACTTTCAGGCACCTGTTTGCACAATTACCAAATTGTAATCCACATTTCTTGTAGTCTGGTTGGAGAGCTTCCCTGTGTATGTTGATGAGTAATGGTACAGTATTGGTCTAACAAAGCTTTACTCCTTCCTGAGACACAGTAACTTGCTGTTTCATTTAATCTTGACTACTGGCCACATGACAAGTATTTAACCATTGTGTATAAGCTGCTAATTTCAGCTCTTCCAGCCCTTATCTCACTGAAACTTTATCACTTCAGCAAACAGACTGAGCTCATGTGAGCTGGAAAAATTACTTGTTCATGCCTTGTCTAACTTCAGCCAACCATCCTGTTGCCAGAACTACTTTTAAGAGATAGGTTTTGCTTTTGCAGCTATCTGTGTTGTACAGTGCATGTTAAACCTGAATCAGTTGATGGACGGGCCGACAGTTGAAGTGAGCTAATGTGAAAGGATGTGACTCATATCATTTAGCCAAACCAAATTTTTTGCAGTAAAGCTGACAGACCTGTAGGGTATCTGTACAAGGGAAACCAGTATTGTGATTGCATGTTTATTTACATTAATGACTGGAGGATCTAAAGTTTTGGAGGGATGGAATGTGAATACCTGAGCAAACTGCTCACTTGGCCGTAAACAGTAATTGCAGCAGATGTTTGCTTAATAGCCATTGTAATTCCACAGAAAGTCTAATTATGTTTGAGTGTGCTTGTTTACAAAAGAGTTGCAAAGTACAGAAGTAAGGAAGTCTTATCTAGTATTGTGGGTTTTGAAGTGCAGAAACACTGCTTATTGGGGATAATTGCAGAGGATTTGACCTTCAGAAGAAACACAGAAGAAACATGGCACATGCTTTATCTCAATTGCTTCTCTTCACCCAGGGGTTAAATTTGGGTTCCTTTTGAGGTGAATTGTCATTGGGTGTGCCATTAGAACTGTTGCCGCACTGGAGAGATTGTCTTTGGGATGATTTACCGTTGAGCAATGGTAATATTTGTAAAGCGCTTTGAATCATCTAGTTAGTGTGAAGTGCTGTATAAAGCAAATTATTATTATTGTTGTTGCTTTATTTTAATGCTCATCATATCCTAGTATTTGTGAGAACAACAGGTAAAATAAATTATGGTGTAGGATTTAATGTAAAAGGTTTTCAGAAGGTTGTCTGTGACATAACTAGAGCTTTTTGTTGCTCCTGTATAGGGAAGAAACTAGTGTGTTTCACTGCAGCAGACTGAATGTGCTGTCCCCCAAATACAGGTGCTGGATTCTTAAAGACAAACAGTCATCACCCAAAAGTATATTTTTAGTGTGGGGTTATCAAAATTCTCAGTTGGTGACTGCTCCTTGATTGACATAAAAGTTTGAAAATTCAAAAGATGGAGAGTAACTCACATTCCACACAATGCTGAGTCTTGGATTACAGGTTATAGCCTTGTATGCTCACCAGGACATGGCCTTAAGCAATAAAATACTAGGTTTGTGTCTGGACAAGGAGGAGCGTAGTAATTATGGGAGGAGCTACAAGCTGCTTAGTTGGAAGAGTTAAAAGTGTTGGAGATGATGAGAATTGCCCTTTAAGCACTTGAAGTGTGCAGAAGTTTTACATGCTTGTAGCATTCTCCTGCTCTCTTGAGATATTTAGCCAAGGATTTTAGATGGTAATTTTGATGAAAACAGAAATTCTAACAACTAGATGACTTTAGAAGAAAAAGTTATCTGCATCTATTATCTTTGCAGCTTGTGATGATTTATCAGTGTGTGCAGCTGGTGTAACTGCCTGCTTTAACCGGCCTTTGCCAGATAATGCTGCTGCAACTGAAGTCAACTATGTGTGTGACTGCACCAACACTCGGAACATAGGTTACAACTGTGGTATATTCGATCCTTTAGGTGAGTCACTAAATTTCAGTGTTGTAACGAGTCATGAGTCACTAATTTTAAAAGGAAAATGACTCGACTAATTGTATCATAACTTTACCCATGGAAATAATACAATGACTCGAGTCACTGACTAGACTCGAGTCACATTGAAAATAATAAATGACTGGACTCAAATGCAAAAACTGAGTGACTCATTACAACACTGCTAAATTTCCAACGACATTCAATTTATTGACGTCAGTGTGTATGCAATATCTTGAGTGTCCATGCTTTATTGATTCCTTGCCGAAGGCAGTCAAGGAATCTGTGCAGTGGTGATGTCGTGTGTGTGTGTATGTGGGTGTGTGTGTATGTGACGCCTGCTTGTAAGCACGATATCTCTAGAAGGATAACTCCGAGGGATCTCATATTTGGTATGTAGATTGCCCTTATTTAGTAGATGATACCTAATGTTTTTGCAGTGGAGGTCAAAGGTCATTTGGGTCACCAGAGGTCAAATGGTAAATATCTTGGAAATTGCTTGTAAACACGATATCTCCAGAAGGATAAATGTGAGGGATCTCATAGTTAGCATGTGGATTGCCCATATTGAGTAGATGATCCCTAATGTTTTTGCAGAGGTCAAAGGTCATTTGGGGTTACCAGAGGTTAAAAAGCCATAATGTTGTAAACACTATACCTCAAGAAGGATAAATGTGAAAGATCTCATATGTAGCATGTAGATTGCCCATATTGAGTTCATGATCCCTTGCATTTTCTGTTGAGGTCAAAGGTCATTTGGGGTCACCAGAGGTAAATAGGTCAAAATCTTCTAAACACAATAATATTATTGTTATTGTTGTTGTTGTTTGGCGCTCATTATTGCATGTAAACATACATTCAATGGCACCTTACACAAATGCATTCTTAAATAAAATGGGGCCTCAGTTTAGGTTTAAAACACAAGAGGTCTCTACAATTCTGGAGATCCAAAGGCAGATTGTTCCGTCTTTTCCGTGCATCGACAGCAAAAGCATGGTCACCAAAATTAACCATTTTTGTAGGAGGTACTTTAAACTTTTGTTTGCCATACAACCGTAAGAAGTAATATCTAAGATCAGACTTAACAAACATTTCTTGAAGGTAACACTAGATCTCAAGAAGGGTACCTGTGAGGGATCTCATACTTAGCATGTAGATTGTCCATATTGAGTAGATAATCCCTTTAGT
>WURT03151815.1:0-10952 GCA_009936505.3 Holothuria glaberrima
GGTACATAGATGCCCCATATTAAGAGGAAGAACCCTATTGTTTTTGGCGGGGGTCAAAGGTCATCTGGGGTCACCAGTGGTCAAACTCTGAAAACCAAGATTTTATCTGGGGTCACCAGAGGTCAAAAAGGAAAATTTCCCAAGACTTCCCAAGATTTTAACCTGAGGTAACCACAGGTCAAAGAGCAAAATTTTCCAAGAATTCCCAAGACCTTCATCTCGGGTCACCATAGGTCAAAAAGCAAAAATTGTCAAAAATTTACAAGATCAGATCTGGGATCTGCAAAGGTCAAAGTGCAAAATTTCCCAAGAATTCCCAAGATTAAATATGAATACAAAACTGTATTTTTCCAACACCTTAAGATAGCATTTTACCAGTGACTGAAAGAAATGGGATAACACGGCATTATTAGGAATAAAACATAGGCATCATCGAAACCTCAATGCATTTTTGCATTCTGGTTCATATTAAAATTTTGGGTTCCCTGAATCTTCTGTCAGCCACTTTAGTGCATGTTGCAGGCTACAGATGGCCTGTGGACTGCCACTTGGGAACCTAGGATCTAGTAAATTAAAAAAATAAAAGCAGCCAGTGGTACAAAACTTCTTGATATTTGAAGACATTTCCAGGTATTCTTAGGCTTAACTTTTGTTTGCTTATTGCTTGGTAATGTATAGTAAAATGGTCACTTTCATTTCAGCAGTCTTATCAAATGTAATTATCTGAAGTGAAAGTAGAGTGCTTCATGTGCTTTGACTGTATGATTACACCAGACATGGTTGATAGAAGTTTGTTTTCATTCTTCAGTATTTCATGCTTCTGCAGTGTCTGTCTGTGGTTCGGAAGGACAGTATGAAGACACAATTGTGATACACAGTGTATGTACTGCATGAATGTTCAATACTAAAGACTTATCACTAGTAGCAGCTTACCAACATATCTGGAAACATTTCTTGTGACTTTATCCAAACAAATTTGGCAAACATTCTTCTTCTTGTGGTTCAAAATATGTCTTGTTTAGCCCTTTTATTTAAATTTGTGGCATCCTCTTTGGAACTTTGGTAAACCCCTGCAATGAAAAGTTCTTCATTGTTATTAGAGCATGTTTGATATTGTATGTAAGCAGTGCTGTTGCAAGCGGTGACTCCAGTGTTAAGTACCTTCCAAAGTGACTGGACTTGGGTACTTCCAGAGAAATATCTGTCCTTTGAAGTACAACAATGATTTGGGCCAGTGACTTTAAATGAAGTCTTGTGACTTGACTTTGAAAGTGCAATGACTTATATACCATATGTAATGCTTTAGGTATCATGCATAGACCTATGACACCTTCAGGTTCGTGGAGTTAAAGCACTATAATATTTCACAAGATGTCAATAAACTCATTTTCATCAAAAAAGCAAGTGTTTCTCAAACAAATTTGTAAGCTACAGTGAAAGCAACTTGTGTTTAAAATACCATAATAGTTAGTGTGATAATGACAGTTTCTTTTGTGAGATGTCCAGTATTGTATATTAACCTGAGAAGTGTCTTGGAATCCATTACCAGCATGATGTGTGAAGTCAGCTTAGACAGCACCAAATGTAAAATATTTATAAATACACTGGCTAATATTACACTATTTTCCTTCATGTCATTATTTTGTGATGATCTAGTAGTAGTGCCAAGGCTTTGTGTGAACCTTTTCACCCAGTCAGTTGGCCTTTTCTCAAATTTCAGTTGTTTATTTCATACTCTTTGAACATCAGTGACAGAAATTATTTACCAAGATACCACACTTTTGTCCTATATAACAGTAAATAGCAGCTCTATTAAGAACTTTCTAAGAAAGTCTGAAGAGTGTGCATCAGCACCTGGTCTTAATGTTGCCACCCATACAAAAACCTTGGTCACCCTGACAAAAAATATTACTTTCACTGTTTTTGGTAATGTTTGAATTGTTCAATTCAAATTAAGCACCACATTTAACACCATTTTGCATCTAGCCTACCTTACTTGAGCAAAAACTTTTTCAAAAGGGGGAGGGCACCCCCTCTCCTTAGACCCCTCACCCAGGATGGCAATCAGTGTCATTTACCAGACCAGATCAGAGACAAGCGCCAGGACAAAATTTGGACCTGTGGAGAAAACTGGATTAGACTATACTTTCCTTTGTCATGGAGGTCGAATATGCGCACAACCAAATAATGAGCAACCTGATAGTTTGATACTGCTTTAGTCAAACTGGGACATAATTAAGTTGAATGTTCACATTAAGAATATTTCCAGTATACATGTTCAGTATTCTTGTCCAAAATAAGAGATTGCTCCCAGCTGCTGAGTTTGAATGGGTACTTCTCATACTTGGAGGTTAGACTGTTGAGGGCATGAAAGTGAAACTGTGAAAGTTGTCAAAAAGTGGGGTAAACAATCACAATTCTAACCCTAATCCTGTCTGGTAGGTACTCCAATGGAAAAATAGTTTTCAACAAAATCCTGATTCCTGACTATCATCCCATTTGTCAGGGTGCATACTATACTATCAAAATCAGTGACATACCCAATGAATTTGTGTAGTGGCACTTCTGGTTAAGGGTGTAGGGGGGCTGGGGGCTCCAGCCCCCCAGCAAAATTTGTAGGGGGCAGAAGTATGCTTTAGCCCCCCACTTTCCAAGCATAAAAACCCCTTATTTGTGTCTTCTGTAAGAAATGTCAAAAATTCGCAGTAATTTACCTTAAAATTTGTCCAAAATAATGCACCAAATTGCTTCTAAGGACCGTCAAATGTCTAAAAAATTTTCCAAAGGGAACAATTATTTGTCTCTGCTGTAAGAAGTGTCAAAAATTTGCAGTAATTTACCTTCAAATTTGTCCAAAATGGTGCACCAAATTACATCTAAGGACCTTCAAATATCCAAAAATTCTCCATTTTTTTCCTTTTCCAGGGTCCTTGGATGCAATTTGATGCAACATATTGAGCAAATTTCAAGGAAATTAACTGCAAAATTTTGACATTTTTTAAAGAGATGAAGTAAGGGGATTTCCTGCTCTCACCATTGCAAGTCGCTCTGATGGTTTTCCATTAAGTCTTTTCTCAATACGGGGTTGTTACTCTCATAAGGAGAAGTTTCAGGGTTTATATTTGCCTGCAGTGGGAGGTAGGTAGGGAGCACTTCACTTCAAAAAATTTCTGTCGATCTACAGAACAAAAAAATAAAGAAATACATAAAGAAAACGGAAAAGGTGTTTCCAAAAATTGACAGCACTTTTTTCGTTTCCTCATCGTATTTCTTTACTTTTTATTTTGTAATTCTACAAGTCTGTAGACATTTTTTACAGTGTTGGTGATCAAAAAATGTCAATTTAAACATAGGTGTAGTAAGCTGTTCTAAACTGGGGCTGAACTTTGTTTCAAGGTTTAAGGAAAAGGGGTGTTTCCCCCTCCCTTTTGGAATTTTTTATTAATATTTCAGGGTCCTTAGATGAAATTTGGTGCAACATATTGAGAAACTTTCAAGGAAATCAACCGCCAATTTTTTTAGAGAAAGAGCAAATAAAAGGGGGTCTCGTCCTTGAATTAAGGGGGCAGAAGCATACTTCTGCCCCCACCACATTTTGATTGGGGGATTTAGCCCTCCACATGCTTCCTTCACCAATAATTTAAAATTGGAAATAACAGAAGTGTTTCAGATATATTTTCAGAGGCAAGGAATCACTAAGCGTTTTGGCCTTATTGATCAAACCCTTTACTGTTTCCACCATCTTTTCTTCTATGTAGTTACAGCTGCAGGCCCTGTAACCAGGGGGTTTTTTGTTGTTGTTTTTTTTTTTCTTTTCTTTTTTTTTCTTTTTTTTTAATGGAGGGTTCCTGTTTTGTTGGAATGGAACTCGAGTTGTAACTAAAGATTTAAGTAAACTTTTTAGACCAAGCATCATTCTAGGGTTACATTGGTCAGTGACTATTGACATTTCCACTGAGAATTTGAATAGCTAAGGATCTCATATGATAAGTGAAACATTTTAAAGTAAACATCTGTCCAAGAGTTGTCTGAGGCAAAACTATGGAGAGGGGCGGAGGTTCAATCAAACTCCTCGGCTCCCTCCATTGACTAAACTGCGTATTCTAAAAGTTCTAGTTCTCCTTAGTGGCATATCCCTTCGGTTTGTACAGAGCCATAAAGTTTTATTGGGAGGTACCGTAACAACTCCTATATATACGAACAATTTCCATGAATATAGAACCCTCACCAATGTATGATGCAAATGTGATTCATCTTTAACACCAAAATGAGGCTGAAAGTGCGCGAAAATTTGATAGGTGGCACAAGAACTGCGAAAATTCATTCATTCATTCATTCGTTCGTTCATTTATTCATTCACTTCGTACATAAATACAAATGATAGGTACAGTATCAGTATAGAGAGGATACTAGAGTTAGTTAGATGATGGTTTACGGCTCAGTTTGTAACCAATTGGGTACTAGAACGAACAAAATGTTTAACGAGATAGTAACCGCTTTTTTTAAATAAAATATTGATACTTTGCAACAGGGGCGTCTCGATTTGATTTTTGAGGTGGAGGGACATCTGGCCTAAAACTTCTCTCCTGTCCTGGTGAGGAGTCCCGACAGATGCAATGGGCTGCCGAAATGAGACCGAAATTAAAATATAACGCGCGCTAAGCAAGCCGAAAAAATGAGTTAAATTGAAAAAGAATTCATATTTTTGCTTTCATCTAGAAAAGTTGAAAAAGTTTGGGTTTTTATTGAAAAATCTGCCCTACTTAAGAGCACACCAAGACATTTATTGGGACGACTGCATGGTCTTCTTCGGGGAGTACATTCTTCATCTCACCCATTTAGGCTCCCAGAAGAAACTGAAAAATCCGCTTTTTCATTCTTACAACATATGTTTGCCACGCTAGTGAAGTTGAAAACGGAATCTTCTAAAAGATAGGAAAAAAGGGTTAGAACTTCGTAACGTTGCATTTTCGTGTTTCTTTAGAATCAAGACTATAATATTTGTGGAACCTTTAACGTCGAATAAATCCAATATGTTTGAAATGTCGGACGTTACAGCTATAACTGAAGATGGCAGTGCGCGTAGCGTGCGAAAATTTTTTGAAGTTATAGAAAGAATTGTTACAGAACTTACCACCTACGGACCTGGTAAAGATCCATGTGGGATATTTTCTGAGCATATCAATGTCTTCACCACTACTTGCCAGTACTGTTACTTGCCTACATTTAGTTTTTTTTTGGTTACCTCACTTTTAAGTTTCAGGTCACAAAAAGTGTGGGGGACAAATGCGTTAGCGTCCCCTCCTCTCAAAAAAGTGGAGGGTACATGTCCCCCGTTCGTTCCCAATTGCCGCCCATGCCTTGCAAACAATTTATGACAGAAGATGATTGAAATAGATCCATTCCTCAGTCTAACAGACACATTACCCTTTCACATGCAGAAATCTTTGCTTTGAGCTCATTATTTAAAAAGAAAATCAGAAATCGATGGGGGAGGAACATGTTCCTTCTAATGCCCCTGTGTATAGGCGGGATTACGGGCGAAGAGGGAAACCCCCCACATTTTCCAGAGCAAAAGTAATAAAATTAATATAAAAAATGCGCGAAAGGAAGCGAGACCAGAGAAACTATAAGGAAATTTGAACAGTCTATAATGGTTAAATTTTTGCTTGTTAAATGAAGTAAATCATCAATTTCAAATACCAAAAAATGCTCAGATTTTTCTCTGCGCGTTTTGCGCTCACCCACAGATAAAATGGACTAGTACAATTCCATACGCGTCTCCTACGCGCCACTCTGTTGTGTCTTGAAGCTCTGACATAAGTGTCACTGAAAGTACTAATGTACTTCATTAAATGCACCATAGTCCTTGCAAACAAAATCCAAACCCTACTCATATATAGAGAATCGCGACTCTCCAATAATTTTTCGTAGTGCTTAACATACCTGAGCCTCATAATAAATTGATGTCTCATTACTATAGCTGTACTGCTGTGCGAAGGAACACTTTGGTGGAATTGCTTCCCATTATTACTTCCTGTAGGACAACTCCAGTATAAGTTACAATTTCCAAAAATCTCGCTACACCTCTCGCTGTTCACTTTCCTCATCAAGTACCACCATCCTTATAAAAGTAACCGACAGTTACTCATGATCTGAAATTTTCAATCACGATAAGAAAAGTATTTTATTAACTTTCGAATTATACCTGTGGATGCATGTTTTTCTCTAAAAATGATCCAGGATGGCCGCAAAAGCCATCAAAGTTAGGGAAAATTCCAGTTGAGGACCCTTAGTTCCCAGCCTCTGGCTACATTCCTAGGACATTCGCGGTTAAAGGATTCACCGACCATACGAAGATTGAGACGTCTTCTGATCACAGCTCTTTGGACAGTTTTCATGTTTCCTTGGAGTTCAGAAAGTCGTGTATACAAGATTTTTCATAAAAAGGCATCACGTAAATAAACCATTTTAATGCAGATTATCAGGGGTGGCACCAGGGTTTGCCGAGTGGGGTAGGGAAGACTCCCGACGGGGGCCCAGCGACCCGAAGCCCTGGCAGCCCCGATGCCGTGGAAGGATTGATGAGGGGGATTTGAAGAAATCTGTGTACTATACAATGCCATTGCGGGGCACATATCGCATAAAATTTGTATAAACTAGTACAGAGGAACATAGTTCTGCCCTGTTTCAATGTTTTTACCGGAATGTAAACTGTGAAATTGCAAGGCGCGCGAAACGCGCCAAAATTTTTGAGTAAGACTACACTAAATAAAACTGTATTTATTTAAAGCTTATATGGGTCGATTGTCCGCGCAGATGGTCCCTATCGGACATAACTTACATTATAGTTCCCTCCTCGTGTCACTAGCCGTACTGCACCACAGACACAAGAGAACATTAACTAGGTTCAGGGAAATGAGGTGAAATTCCCGGCTTTTACATAAATCCATGTATTTAAGTTACTTGAAAAGGTGGAAAGTGTTTTGTATTACATTTAGCTATAAGTATGACACTAAGGAAAAGTGGGCAAAGCGTCCCACCGAAAAATTTGGGTCTTATGTAATGACCCCTTCGAGAGCCAAAATAAGTTAACCGATCATGACCGTCCTTGCTACTGACCCCAAGTTCCGAAAGTCCCTATGTCGAGGGTGCTGAGAAGGGGATATGAAGGAGCCGAACTATCTCATGCCATTGCAGGGTATATTTTGCATAATATCACTTAACAGTTCAAGAGCCGAGTTGATATTGAGCTGATAGTAAGCTGATAGTGTACTTTTGAATCTGAATCGTGAAATTGCAAAGCGCACGAAAAATTTTGGTAGGCTCACACAAAAGACATATGTAATCATATTAGTCACATGCAAACAAAGAAAAAAAGATTTGTTAACTAAAGAGTAGTAAGTCCCAAACATTTGAGCCTATCATGATAAGGAGGAGATTACGCACTTCGGGAATAAGCAGAGTGGCCCTCCTCTGGACCTGCTCTAAAAGAAACTTGTCCTTTTCATAAAAATGACTCCAGGCCTGCACAGCATAATCAAGATGTGGCCTAACCAATTGCTTATACAGATTCAACACAATATTTTTAATAAAGTTACTGAAATTCCTCTTGATCAAACCAAGCACCCTATTTGCCCTAGCAGCAACAGCTGCACACTGCTTAGAAAGCTTAATAATCTTTTCCTCGTTCAGTGCAAGACCTTTGTATTAAAAAACTGGGGGGGGGGGAACACGTGCCCCCCTTGTGTGTATGTGCCTGGTATCAATTAATGATTACGAGATCATCTTTAATTGCATTCAACTCATTGTCTGACATACCCGATTAATGGAAAAGACGTTATCTGTAATCCGCACTTTGAATGTTGGGCTAAAAAAAACTGATGTGGTGCTAACTTCAGGAAATATGATGCTGGCCGAATGTGGTGCTAACTTCAGCTGGGTTTAGATCCAAAGTGAAAAACTTTACATTTATCAGCATGAAAAGACATCTGCCAAGTCTGAGACCATGTAATTAACCTGTCTAAGTCCCTTTGTAACAGTGAAGCATCCCTCTCATCATTTACTTTTCTGTAGAGCTTTGTGTCATCAGCAAACTTACTAATACCAGGTGTGAGAGAGCTATCAATATCATTGATGAAAATCAAGAAAAGAATCGAGCCAAGAACAGACCCCTGTGGTACACCACTTGTGACTTCTTTCCAAGATGAGAAATTACCATTGACAACAACCATCTGAGATCTACCACGCAGCCAAGAATTGATCCAATCAGCACACCTCCCTTGGACAACTAGCTGGTGCAGTATCACCATAAGTCTACCTAATGTTACTTTATCAAATGCCTTTTGAAAATCAAGGTGGATGACATCAATACTATGACCAGAATCAAAAGACAGAAAGTAAATTAGTAATGCGAGACCTGTTAGGCAGGAAACCATGCTGAGATAGATTCAGTAAACCATTATCTAAAAGATACTCAGGCACATAATCCTTGACCATAAACTGTGTACTCTGTCTACATGTTACTTGGTAAGGTGAACAAGACTTACGCTATCTAGCTTTATCTTGCTATTTTATGTCATCTGCAGTTAGTCAGAGTTATAAGTGTATAAGGTTTAAGTTTACGTCTGGAATCAACTGCTCAATCTACTCTAAGCTTTTTACCGTATCTCTAGCTTTATTTTCCATTCACATAACATAATAAGTTTAACATCCTCCAAAGACTTGGCAAGTTTGCCGAGCGCGTTGCACTTTTTGCCAAGTGAACCCTTCCTTTATCGTTCCCAAATGACTCTTGTTGAAAAGGGTGTTTAAATAGAAATGAATCAGTTCCATCGTATATGCTGCAAAAACATATTTTGTTGCTCCCTTTTGTGGGTTATATAATTCCATCTTTCAAAGTTTGTGATGATGTCCATTTTAACTTGTACGGCGCTACTATACACTTCATCATGAGCGAAAAGAAATAATTTATCAGAGAACAAAAAGACAAATTATTACAATATCTGTATTATCCCATATGAATCGGTATGATTTTCCAATGAATTAAGGCACTAAGGAAGGCCAGGGGACTGGAAGACACACAACTGAGTGTGTTAAAAGTCGATTAGAATATCAGTGGAAAGGGTCTCGATGTTGGAATCTCGAGGTCTCGATCTTAAAAGCTCAGTCCCGGTCTCAAAGGGGGGTGTCTCGCAAGATATCTTAGTGTCCATCTTGGATGATAGTTCTTCCATCAATCCCCGAGATTGCCACTTGAACAGTGGCGCCGGCAAGGGGCGCATGGGGGCGCGTGCCCACCCGCCCCAATTGAAAAATTCCGAAAATTTTAAAATGATCCCAAAAGGCGTTTAAGCTATAGATTTCTGTAGGGAGTAGGGTGAGGTGTGTTTCGACCGAGTGATGGATCTATGGTAATTATTTTCTATCACAATTGTTTCTCAAACCATCAGAATTTTCGCAAGTCTCTCGCAAACTTTCAAAATTTTCGCGCGCTTCAAACGTACCGCAATGTTGTTCTCATTATCGATATCTTCCGATAGCAACTCTCAGAGAAGCAGAGTAGCAGAAGTACAAAGCTGTTTACGAATTACTGGTAATAGACTGGCTTTTAGAGTGCCATGTATGTTATTTCGTCAATTAAAAGTGTCTCGATGCAGATTCAGAAAGCAGGTTTTGTCATGGAAATCTTATGTAACGAAAAATTTCGGCGCGCTTCGCGCGCATGTGTCACGGCTTCCATTCCATCTGGCGACCATTATGTCTTATATTTAGGGGCCATTGAGCCACGGGCCCCCTCACTGTTACCAGTATTTTTTAGTACCTAAAATTGGTAAAAAAATGAACAGAAAATGTTACTTGAAAGGTAGCATATGTGGCACCAGATTGTGTGTAAGGACACCCAATTTTTCAGAAATTTTCAAAGGAGAGGGGCACATGCATACTGCATGGCAACCCGTCAGAGCGCCACTGTAAGCATTATGTCATTGTCCCCATTTTATTGACTCTTTCACCTAACCAGAAATTAGAATTCACCAAAATATGGACACTTTCCAGTCATATATATATCACCTCCAAAAAATATACAAAAAAATTAGCACCATTTTGCATCTAATCAACCTTAAATTCACAAAAATTCTCAAAGTTTTATATAGTGACAAAGGAAGGATCCCCATCGCTTTGCACAAACGCAGGACTCATAAAATACAGGGCAATCTAAGCAAAAATTGGTGGTGCCCCCAATCACGAAAGTCTCGCGGCGCCACTGCACTTGAAGCAAACTCTAGTTCTGGAGGCAGAGCCAATCAACAGACGTTAGAAGTTTTGTAGAAGTTTGTTGCTGCCGCTTTCATGAATCATTACGCAATGTTAGAAGATTAGCATGGCGGCGCCCATGTCACCAAATGATGTTGGCGATGAAAGGTTTGTTTTCGTCATTATACTCTAAAGTAACTCTTCGTGAATTAAAAGGGATAAAGAAAGATGAAAGGTCTTGAGTAACCAGATCGGGTTTTGATAACCGATTTTGGTTGAATGTCTATGAAAGTATACACGTTACACGAAGAGGAACTGGAAAGTTCTTGTTGGACGTAGGCTAGCCTAGTGTTAACTAAGGCCTTACGTTAGGCACAGTTATGCTGTGTAACGGTTGGACATGCAACTAAGGTAGTAAGGAGAGAACGTCACCCATTGTTAAAACGGGATTTGGTCAGGGGTTTTACCTGGGGTTCAATTATGCCTGGGTTAGGGATAAGGTTAGGGCACTAATGGTAAGGATATCATACAAGGTTTTGGGATGATGTGCTCTCCCTAGACTCATGTAACGGTTGGCAACTCGCGCTAAGTACAGTACCGGTTCGTCGAGGTTAGCCGACGTTGACGGTCGCTACGATGACCTACTATCTACTACGTTACTCGACGATCAGCATTTTTGCTCTCTCTTTCTGATCGTC
>WURT03151826.1:0-10951 GCA_009936505.3 Holothuria glaberrima
AACTGATTGCCCAGATGTTCCTTCTGTTGTAAGCTTTGGTGGTAACATTGGAAACTTTGTCTCTTGGACCATTGGAGTCTGCAACGATGAAGAAGATGGCAGTATTACCCCACAGTGTGATCCGATGTCAGGTTCTTTCTTCAGTGTTGGATCTACCCGTGTAACATGTACCTGTACAGATTCTGGTGGTCTCTCCACTGACTGCAGCTTTGATGCAGTTGTGACTGGTGGTAAGTATACTTAAAGTTGGCATGACATGAGCAAAATAAATTTTGTGTATGGTACAGGTGCAGTTATACATATAAACTGAACTGACACATTTAAAAAACATGTAAAAGTCCACAAAAAGGGCATTTTACGAGAATGTCTTAAAATAACACAGCAAAACTTTTTCTCTTGATCATTTTACAGTATGACGTAATTGTAGGTAAATATATTTAAGTTTAACGTTTGAGGGCCAGGAAGCCAATTGGCTCATAGAGGACCCTATACCAGCCTCTGCATGGATCGTGGATGATCAAACAGTGGGGAGATTTGCCTTCTCTTTTCGACTAGTGCTCAGTGGTTAACGAGGCAGGCGTGTACTAATTACTTCCAATCCTGCTCCTGAGACCGTCCTTTAACATCCTCCTCTGATGGATGTGAGGGTATCCCCAGTCTTTAACCACTTTCCTAAAGGCTGGGAGGGGTGGGGAAGACCTGGTCTGCACCACTGCTTATCTGCTGAACTGAGTAAAAATCACAACTTCCTGTGCCGGCTTATTATTGTACAACTTGTGATGACAACTTGAAATGATGACTTTCACCTATACATCGAAAATAAGGAGAATAAAAATCCCATAAATGAATTTTTGTTTCTGCTCATCATCCTAACGGTGAAAACAAGTAATGTAATGTGAGTTAAGTTACTGTGTAACTTGACTAACCATATGTAATGTGAGTTACTATACAGAGTAACCATGTAAAGAATAGTGTCTGTACAGTACCACAGATATGTTGCTATGGTATACACCCATCACATGAATTAAATATTCCAACAAGTGAGGGTTCTATTTAAGCAAAACACTGGGTTTTTATCTCATGATGACCAAAAGTTGGGCAGAACCACATTTTCCATTGAATTAGCAGGCTTGAAACCATGTAGAACTTCCTCTTCAGCACACCAGGTTCTGTAGGTAACAAAAGCAAATCTGTAATTGCATTTCCTCCCTGGGACCATGGTGCTGTCAAATGCTGTGCATGGAGTCAGGCCATACTAAATATGTAACTAATTATACAGTCTCATTTTGCATGTGTGTACACTTGAGTAGCTTGTTTATGCAAGTCTCTGTGACTGTATTAGGCCTAATCTCCTTTGTTGTCATGAAAGGTGTTAGCCTAGTAACTAAAGTCTTGCAGTTCACTCAGCTGAGCTTTGTGTTTTTGCAGAAAAGATGGACCACTGAGCTCAATGTATTTGCAAGGAAGGCAAGGCAGACCTATATTCCATTGAGCTGAGGACTAAGAGAACTGAATTACGCACCCTAACTGTATGGCAGAAGGCTTGTCATGCCATTCATCTCACCATTGATTTCTTTATTTTAAATCAGCAAACACTCCTCTGTTGGTGACTGATTGCCAAATAGAAATGGATTCTGCTCCCTAACTGTAATGGAAAATGACTCTTCATGCCATTCATCTCACCATTAATTTCTTTATTTTAAATCAGCAAACACTCCTCCTGTGGTCGTTGATTGCCCAAGTAATCCTACTGTTCCTGGTCTAAGCCAAACTCTTGGAAACTTTGTCTCTTGGTCTATTCGAGACTGTGTTGATACAGAAGATGGAGAAGTTACTCCAATGTGTGATCCAATGTCAGGTTCTTTTTTCAATTTGGGATCTAACCCAGTGACATGTACCTGCACAGATTCTGGTGGTCTCTCTTCTGACACAGTTTGCACCTTTGATGCTATTGTAAATGCACCTGGTCAGTACTAAATTTAATTTTACATTCTTTTATGATGAATCACACCCTAATTTTAATATAGATCTGGTACTATGAATTTCTCAAATTATTCTGCAGCTGTGAACATGGAAGGAGGCTTGTGCTATTTAATACAAGCCTTTAATGCAAATCAAGTGTTCTTTATCATACCACTTTAGTCATCAATTGACACTCGAGTTATGAACTCACCAGCCCTTTTTTGATAGTTTTTATGTATCATTGTGTAAGTAGTTTCCCAGTATGCGCAGAATAAAATGATTGTGTAGAATACAATTATCATAGAACAGCTATTGCTTGATAAATAAGTGCAAGTGTGCAAAGGCAGGGTCAAATATTGCACACTTCATATACCTCATCAAATGCTCCTACAGCAACTTGATTGACATGAATGACTGGGCCAAGTCTCAGATTTTATATGAACTTAGTTTAAAACAAGACTATTGATGTATTTCATCCAGGTACCTTACCTTGCCTTGCCTTACCTTGCCTTACCTTGCCTTACCTTTACCTTTACCTTACCTTTACCTTTACCTTACCTTTTCCTTTACCTTACCTTTACCTTGCCTTACTTTTACCTTTACCTTACCTTTACCTTTACCTTACCTTTACCTTTACCTTACCTTTTCCTTTACCTTACCTTTACCTTGCCTTACTTTTACCTTTACCTTACCTTTACCTTTACCTTACCTTTACCTTTACCTTACCTTTTCCTTTACCTTACCTTTACCTTACCTTTACCTTTACCTTTACCTTTTCCTTCACCTTTTCCTTCACCTTTCCCTTTACCTTACCTTTACCTTTACCTAACCTTTTCCATACCTTTACCTTACTTTTCCTTACCCTACCTTACCCTACCCTACCCTAACTTACCTTACGTCTTCTTCTTGGTAATGATAATAACAATAGCAACAACAACAACAACAACAACAGAAACAACAGCAACCATCATAACAATAATAACAAGTAAATATTTATACCCCGCTTTCCATACATTTCAAAGCGGCTTACAATTATTTAAAAGAAGAAAAGATTCAACCTTAAAACTGACTTAAACTTACAACTCAAAGTAAATTTCAGCTAGTAAATTTTTTTAAGTAGACACTAGTGAAAAACCAGGTTAAAGGAATAACAAATAAATCACTCGTTGTGAAAGTGCTGCCTCAAAAGAAATATTTTCAGCTTACTTTTAAATTGATTGTTATTGATTGATTGATTGATTGGTTGATATTGAGTGTAGTGTGCTAAACACATACAAACAACCCACATATCCCTTCAGCTTGGCCAGGTAAACACAACATGACATGTGAAGTTGGCATTTAGACTACAGGAGTAGACACATCATTGTGCCATAATTTTAATCTACATTTCAGAGACTGTGCATTATATATGGCTGTTAAGTTTTATAATAGTGATAAATCCCTCATTAATGCAAAGAAGTGCCGTTCAACAGAGATAAATGTGACTATGGCTTCAAGGAGAGTTCAATTTTAGCACATTTTACCGTTAACTGTAAATATCTCAAACACATCAAAACTTGTGACAACTGATGTGATATTAAATTTCAGTTGTTAGTATTTTGATAAAAAACTCACATAAGGAGTGACTGAAAATTTGTTGATATGCAATAGCTTATGTTCTTTTGTAAAATGCATGTATTTTGCATAGCTTTATAAATTCAGTCACAAAATTATTGTCACATGATCAAGTAGAGTCATTCATGAATTAGGATTCCTAGGTAAAGTAATTCAGTGTGGAGTGACAGCAGTTTTTCCGTTTAAAATTGGAAATTAGAAATGTTATGAGAGTATATGTGATTAGTATATGACCATCTGTTCATGTCCCATAAATTGCCAACTTATCACTTCTATGCTTCTGTTGGTGGAACAGTGTAATGAAATTATACCATTACTATGAATTGAGTAGCAGTATATCTTTCAAATTTTTCTCTTTTTTTGTATTAGATTGTATGTGGAAGAGTGAAATGAATCATTACTTTCCCTTGCTTGATATGTATATAATAAAGCCATTAGTAACCACTTTGTTATGAACTCTTTTATCTACAGAGCTGCTGTAAAATATGCAAACTGAACTTGTGCAAGCTTTTATATAGGCCTAATTCTTCTTACTGCCTTACTTGTGTAATATGTATGTTCTGTTTTTGTTTATTTAGGTCTCTGTTTTATATCTCGTATTGATAAGTTTTATATTTATACTGGAATACAGAAACTGAAACTGAAACTTTTATTTGTATTTTTAGGGGCTCCACCAACTGTGGTTGATTGCCCTGAGAATCGAATTATTCAGACAGTGCCAATTGGTAGTACTTCTGGGATTGTAAATTGGCAGGAGCCATTTGCTACAAGTAATACTGGTGGGATGATAGCTGTCACTCGGAGTCACTCTCCTGGAAGTTCATTTCCTATTGATGAAACAACAGTTACCTATACATTTACCGACAACCCATCCGGGCAAACAGCAATGTGCACCTTTGTAGTGGTGGTTCAGTTCGAAGGTATGTTTACCTTATGTGAACATAGTTTGGGTACTTGTCTCAAACAAAACCCTTTGTTTAGTTTAATTATCTGCTCCTTCTTGCTCAAGTGTAAAATTCAAATAACAGTATAATGCAACAGAGACAATGAAGTGGACAAGTGTTTTACACAAGGCAAGAGGGTATACCTTGCTGGTATTAGCGTGTTTCAGTCTGAATGTTTGTCACATGTATTATTGTAATTTAATATATATCTGTAACTATTTCTGTTTCATAGTTAAATTGCAATGTGAAGTCTTCTAATGCTTCATGTATCTTTTGCCTTTGCTTTCTTCATGTTAATACTATTAATGTTTGAGACAGTGATAATGAGTTAAAGAAGAAACTCCTTGTAATGTTGCAAGTGAGAACAACTTGAAAGAAAACCCTGTTAACTTGTTCCCGAGTGTAACCAACCTAGATCTACGTGAAAAACAAAGAAATGACATGCTTTCATGAGTGAAAACATTTAGTAATCTTGTGTATTTCTGACACTCTGAACACAGGTTTGACACAGGTTGACACATGTTATCTCCTTTTCAATTTCATACCACATTATTTTGTCTCAGAACCATTTCTTTACATTGGACTTATTTGCCATACTTTTCTCTGTGTAAAACTTTTGGAACCCATCTGTGAAAAACCTGAGGAAGAGTGTGGCAGCTAACCATTATTTGTCAATCTCTATCAAAAGGGCATTGTTTTCATGAAAAATACCTGCAGGCATACATGATTTAATACTTGTGGTTATGGAATAAAAAGACACAGGCATTTGTGTAAGGAGTAGGCGACCACTTTGTGAGATAATCTTTTGCAGAATATGTTTTACAGCATCGTAAGGTTACAAAAAGGTTTAGAGTATGAAGACCAACCTCTCCCTGTCAATCACTGACCGGGTTCCCAGCTTGTCTGGAAATCAGGGAAAACCTGGAAAATGAGTTTTACATTTTCCAGACAGGGAAAACTCAGGAAATTTGAGAAAAACAGCAAATATTAGGGAAAACTCAGGGAATTTGAACAATGATTAAAAGATGATCTTTCTGAGATTGTGATGTGTGCATGTATTAGGCCCTTATGTTAGTATTTTAAATTTGTGTCAATTAGTCCAGTTTCTGCTTCTGTAGTGGACATACATTCACATGTTTCCTTACTGTTTGGCTCTGGTGGCTCTTTAGTATCTGATGTTATACAGTATTGCTGTATGCATGTGTCATTGACTCCAGTACACAGTAGACGTACTACTGTCATAAGTCTCTGAATGTGACTGTTTTCCAAAAACTAATAAGCCAAAAGGGAGTTGAGTGGCCCTTGCCTCAAGAGCTGTCATGAGCAGCACACCATGCTCATGTGTCCGCACCATGTTCTGAGCATTTCATGTGACCGAAATATCTCCTGGAATTTCTGGATTTACTCAGGGAAAACTCAGGGAATTTTTTTTTCATGAAATGCTGGGAACCCTGACTGAAGATAATCTCTGTGATAAAAAAACGTGGGTATGGCTGATTGGCCAATTATTTGCTTGACTTTCTCAATAGGGAAGGACAAGGGGACCTCAAGCCACAGCTCTGATTGCATTCATTGTAAAATTGGCTGTGCAAATTGTGAATTCCATTATGCAAGAAATTTAAACTAATCCTCAAGTGTCTCAATTCCTAGCAGTCCTTGTTTCTTTCTTGTCAAGCTGTTTCATTTCACAGATTTACTCCCCTTTTCATATGCATACTACCCTACACATGCTAGATGTATGCATACATACTGTATACTGGCAATCATACATTCAGAGAATAGGGAGTACATCACTGCAACAGAACAGCAAATTGTTTACCAAATTTTTTGTAGCGACTCGCATATCGTTTTACATACAGATCACCTACAATCAATGTGGGGCAATGTACACACTACACGATGAACACAATTACTCGCCCAGTTCCCGCGCTCTACGTACACACACAAGTGGAAGGTTGTGACCGCTAAACTGCAAAGTTTTACGATCAAACAATGCCGCCCAAACGGAAGGGATCAGGACTAATCACATCCTTCTTCAGGCAGACAGCAGAGGGAGATGATCGTGTCGATACTGGCAGTGGGGGGGGGAATAACTGTTCAGCACAAAGTTGCCAACGAGAATGTACGTGATGATTTTTTCCAGAACCCTATGATGAACTGTTGATGCAGCATGAGATACAGAGGTACTGGAGCTAATGTCAGCTTCAGCTGAGCTGGTGACTGTTTCATAGGTATTTAGTAGCCCGTAAGCTGGGCGAGTGTTTTTTGGGATTTACTGGCCAGTGCCTAGTCCCCACTTGTGTACAGCCCTAAACAATTCCCGTACAGAGTTGTATGCAGTATGACAGAGATATAGACAGTAACCTGAAGGTATTATTTTCTTGCAAAATACTTGTAAATAACCCATGACAGCCATACATTATTACTTGTGGTTTCGGTACAAAGTGACACAGGCATTTTTGAAAGGGGAGTAATCAACCGCTGTGTCAGGTAGTGATTTGCAGAATATGTTTTACAGCATCATGACGTGAATGGAAGGGTTAGAGTGTGAAGACCAATCTCTCCCTGTGGATCACTGAAGTTAACAAACTAGGGTATGGCTGATAAGCCACCTTGTGGTATGACATTGAAGACAAGAAAACCAAGGTCAACCTGTTACCAAACTGTTTCTACATGTTTTCACCCAAGAAACTTTGAAATTTCTTTTGTTTCTAAAGCATGATCCTGCATGGCCACAGGCACAGGACTTTCATCCATTTTTTCATTCTTTTATACCTTGATCTGATAATTTAAATGCGGAATCCATGTAAGAATGGTTTTACACCATGGAAAATGGTACATCAATGAGATATTGCCATTGTTATCAGTTTGTATGTTAGCTGTTAAAGTATCCAGTTTTCTTACTCTTCTATTAACTCTGCACATATTTCAGATGATACCACACCACCAGATGTTAACTGCCCACCCACTGTAGTTATGAACATTGACCTAGCATTTTCTGGGATGGTAGTAGACTATGAGGAACCATCAGCTACTGACAATTCTGGCTCAGTTTTTATTCTGTCACAGTCTCATGGACCTGGAGATTTCTTTCCTGAGGGGCTAACAACAGTGACATATGTTTTTGCAGATCCAAGTGGGAACAGAGCTGAATGCAGCTTTGATGTGATTCTGGAAACTACACAATCTGTAGGTCAGTGAAAAAATTTCCCTGCTCATTGTCTTACAGAGAACTGCAATTTTTTGTATGGTATTAGTCAATGGTATATGAGCTGTGGAGACCATAGGATTTCTGTTGCTCAGTCTGTTCATCCATACCTTCCTCTGTCCTTCTGTCAATCAGTCCATCGGTCTGTGCATCAGTTCATCTGTCCATCTGTCTATATCTCAGTCAAATAAACGTACTGCAATTTACAGCATATGTGTTTAATTTTCTTTGCAGGTTACAAGCCTGCATATTTTTCAGTGAAGTTTTCAGCTAATGCTGACATATTCCAATTACTTGCAAAATCAAACAATATTATATTGTAGGTGGGAAATGTATGCCGATTTAAAACACCCATGCTGTGTAGTGATAGGTACTGCACACTACCTGTGCTGCCAGTATAGGTCAGTAATGTCTGCAAACACATATTGATTAGGCTGTCCACATGCTACTTGAAGATCAGCTGAAGTGCAGACCTCACATCCACATGTACTGCATGACCAGTGTAGGTCTATAATGTACACAAGCGCTTGTATGTTAGGCTATAGGTATATCTTCTGCAGATAGTTTCAAGTGCAGATCTATCTTGGTAAACTTTGGTATATGTGATGTCTTTTTGCTAGGAAGAATGGGTCTGACTAAAAGTTTTTATCCTAACCCCCTAAACTCTAACCCTAAACCCCTAACCCTAACCATGACCCTAGTTTGAGCATCATTAATGTTTTCATGATTTGTTTGGAATTTTTTGTTTATCGCCCCAATGTGTTGAGAAACAATTCATCTACAGTGCTGTGGCACAGTTCACGTTTGTACTGTTTAATACCCCTTGTTTCTGGTTAACAATTTGCAGAAGATACAATGGGATTGTGTGTAAACATGTGTAATAAACATGCTGTAAAATCAACTGTTTCAGTTTATTTTATTTTGGATATCTGGGATGTGCACCACAAAGGATGCTTGATACATTTCATATGCTTGACCAAAGGGCTAGGGTATTGCACAATATTTGGTGCATGTATGTATGCATAGTAGGTCACAGAAATTGCATGGGAATCTTGAAAAAACTTTGATTTTGGGATGCTTGAAAAAAGTTGGGTTTTGGGACTTTTGGAACCCCAAAGAAAACCTTGTATCTCTGAGGATATTGTAGTCGTGTCTCACACATCAAGTGGTAGCCAACCACTTGATTACAATTGTTCACCTTTATAGGAAACTAGCCATCTTATGATGAGTATGTGGATTATGCTCAGTTATGCAGTGGGCAGCTGACTTGTCTTTTCTTTGAAGATAAGTTATAGGAAAATTTGCATAATCTCCAGGGGGCATGCAGATATGTATCATATTGGACATAGTTTGTGATTTTTCTTTCTAAGAAGGCATGATCATTTGGCAAATTTGCCAACGATAATCCTTGGAGCCTGTTGCTTCCACATTATCTGTAATTTGTATGGTTTATTCACTGCTGACATAGAAAATTTTACTAGGGTATCACTATTGAAAGTAACTATTTAACCTAGACAGTCAGACTGGATGGGAAAGATATAACTCCTGTTTTACTCTTTTGCAAAATCTGGCTAGACCTGTATATCTTCCCAAATAATGGGTGCTATTGCAATGTTTCTCTGCAATAAGAGTTTTATTTAATAAGGATAATCCAAACAAGTGGAGTTTTATCAGTAGCTGGTACAGAGCCATCCATCTTTATGTTTATTTGCTTTTAGTCCTATTAAACAAGCTTTGTAATTGAGAATACTATCCCAAGCTTGCATCAATTTTTTTAATGCCTTTTGTTTCTTGTATTCATTGCTTTGTTCACAGTTATATCACCAAATCTTCAGATATTGAATTGTCCTGTGGGTGATGTTGTAAGAACTGCTCCACCAGGTGCAACATCTCTTCAGGTAACCTGGGTAGAACCATCAGCAACATCCAGCTCTAACTTGGCCAACGTTGTACTGATTTCAAACCCGCCTGATCTTGGAACAAGTTTCCGTGTCCCATCCCGCACCCCTGCTGTTTACAGATTCTTAAATGTTCAAACCAGTGAGACGGGAGAATGTCGCTTTAATATTGTTGTCAATGGTAAGTATTTGAAACTTTTCTCATAAAATCTTTTAAAAGTAACTACAAAGAGCCATCTGATATACCTGAGGTATATTAAGTAAGGTATCATCTGTTTGAAATATTACATGAAAGAGAATACTAGTCACCCCAAACCATATTGGAAACATTTACTAAATCTTACACATTTTTCTTACTTTCCTTCCAAATATCTGTTATGATAGATTAAAACACAGTATTGCACATTACAGGTAGACCAAGGAATTATTCTGCATGTATTTAACAATCCACAGTAACAAAAATGTCACATTTTTAAAAAAGAACCATACATGAATTAGAATACCAATGTGTGCATAGTCAAATTGAGATGATTACATTTGACCTTTAAGTAATCATGCATTGTGTTTCAACTGAAGTCATTTCACGGCCTACAAAGACCAAAAAGCCACTGCATTGCATGATGAGGTAAATTAGGGATAAATAGAGCTTTGATAAATAAAAAGAAGTACTTTATCACAGTAGTATGCATGTGCCTCGGTTGGCTATGAAATATTTCTAAAAGTTGATATGAATTTACTCATAAAAATACATTTGAAATACCTCTGAAGGCACAGAGAGTTGTTGAAGTTAATTTCAGGGAGAGAGTTTTTAAATATTGCAACAGGAATTTTGATTGAGTAATTGGTCACTTGCTTTATATGTCATGCTGGTCTTTCAAAAACTTGTCATTGTTTTGAGGATGTGTTTCCAGAAACTTACGTTATTACAAAGTGTTTCTTAGAAGATGTTGCTATGAAGTCTTACAAGTTTACTACCCTATAATCTCCTCGTTTTTCTTTTCATTT
Organism: Holothuria glaberrima; assembly: GCA_009936505.3. Taxonomy (NCBI): domain Eukaryota; kingdom Metazoa; phylum Echinodermata; class Holothuroidea; order Aspidochirotida; family Holothuriidae; genus Holothuria; species Holothuria glaberrima. The sequence continues at coordinate 10,632 of WURT03151826.1, forward strand.
CAAGGAAGTCCTTGATATTGAAAATATTTGTTTAACAGACTTCCTTTTTGGCACCAGGCTTTTTGTGCACTACTATTGCTTATTAAATCCCATGTGGCCTAATCCTTACCACATCTAAGAATGGGTTACCTGTTAGTGTTGATGAATATTGCTTCAACTGTTTGCTTTGTCTGTAATCCAACAACAGTATGCCCAATGTACTACTCAAAACTAGTGGTCTCAAAGATATCCTTGTTGCTCAGCTTCAGTTTCAGTTTATTTACTCTTTAATACCTCCTCGGAGGTGTGAGAGTCAATACATACAAATAAAGATACACAGT
>WURT03151837.1:0-10951 GCA_009936505.3 Holothuria glaberrima
TGTTGAGGAGAAAATTGGTTATTAAGTTTAAAGAAAAACAAAGGACTGCTCAATAATGTGAGGCTATGACATCATATTTGCATGCTTCAAGTTCACTTTCTGTTGAAAATGTGACAACTTGATTGGCTAATATCTTGTGAACCACACGTCGGATATCAACGGGAATTTCACCAGATTGCTTAGAATAAGTACCCCTCTAATATATCAAAACTTGATTTGAGCTTAAACCCTTCTTTTAAGATTCCGTCGTAATTCCAATTCATGGGTCGGTGTTCTTTCGTCTTGATTATTGTCACAGCGTGTTGTATGACCTGTGCCATAGACAAATTTAAGGATTTCAGAAAGTTCAAAATTTGATGCCAGGGTGATAAGTGCTATCCAATATGACCAGCACATCACCACAAATTTAAAAAAATTCCACTGGCCACCAGTTGAATTTATAATAAAATTCAAAGTTCTCTTTCTTGGGTATAAATATTGGTGTGGGCAAGCTTCCTATTATCTTCGTGGTATGTGTATTGTTAAACCTACGTCATACAACTTCAGGGTGTTTACTTGTTACGAGAGTAGCTTTGGTTGTTGCGTTTGTGAAACAAAGTAAATAAGGGGAAGGTCGTTTGCTTATGGCGGGCCCATGTTGTAGTATTCAATTCCTTTAAGTGTTACAAAGTGTGTCTCTTAAGCTGTTTAATGTTAATTTGAAAACTTTGCTGACATTTTTTTAATTTGTAAAATGCAACTGAATATTTTATGGAAGTTCGCTATGTAAGTCAGTGTAATAATACGGTACAGCTAATAAAACAAACTTTGTCATCTGCATTTCCAAATCAATTCAACTGATTTGAAGTAGAACTTCCAAGGCTGACTCAGTGAGAGAAACATAACGTCCAAACGTTCATAGATACAATAAACATTGCTTTCGTTGAGAATTCTTTTCTCTTAGATCAATGACCTTAAGGACCTCAAATATATCATGACTATTAAAAAGTTAACCTTGCTCTTTCAATGATCATAGATGAAATGTGAAAACAAACAAAAAAATTGTTATTAAAATAAGTAAAAAGTGATGAAAATAGAACTTTGAAATTTGAAAAAATCATCGTTAATGTATATCAATGAACTTAACGTTTGGTGGTTGAAACTCCTATAGTATAGACCTTGTGCACTGACGTCACGCGATGTCATTCTGCAAGCAAAACAATGAAGCACATTGGACGACAAATACTTCGCCTCTCATGTTGTAGACTTACGCGCTTATCCGATTGGTTGACAAATCAGCTGTCTGCATTTGTTGGTGTAACTTGCAGTGATACGTGCTTGCCTCCAAACGAAAGAGAACTTTCTGCTCGGTGACGTCACATGCACAAGATCTATTCCTCGCTGTAGACACATTTTACCGAGAAGTCGACGTCTTATTAAAGTCTTCATACTTAATGACGAGTCGTTAAGATTTGTAATTACGACGAACGTATTTGGCTGCTAATTAATTGTACATCTCATAATGGTGTCATAAATTTCAAAATTTATGTCTTACAGTTTGTGGAATCTTTACCTTCCTTAATATAAATGAATGTTTCTTCAAAACTCAAGCTGGCAAGATAAGAAACACTTAGACGTAAAGTGTACTCAATCGGAATTGATGTTCATAATACGGATGAGTATGTATGCCTAGGGGGTTGAGGGAAAGCTATCGAACTTATGTACTCAGAGCATTTGAACTAATGCATTGCGAACTTCGCTGCAAAAAAGTCTTTCTGTGAGGACACCCATCTTCTCCCTTCTTCCAAAAACGGAAAAGGAAAAACTAAAAGGACAAAAAGGACAGTAATAAAACAAAAACGTGAATTTTCCGTATGTAATTACTTCTTTCTAAGTTTTCAATTTCTTAGCACGATGGAGAATTAGCCTAGAAGTGCAAAATAGCTTGACGAAGTCTTTGACAAGTAAGGCATTAAAGGCGGGGAAAGGTTTAGAAAAGCTTAGAAAGCCCAATATAACCAGCCAGAGTCAAACTCATACGTCATTGGTGGTACGATACCTTAACATTATTGATGGAAATGTCTTTCTCATTTATCCTACTGTACACGAAGTGAGTTATACAAACAACGATGAGCACAAAGTCAACTTGTAATATCACTGATCAGGCAACCCTTAGCTCAGTGCCATAAAATACCTTGTATGCATTATCTAGGAGTTGCTATTATGGAGTCGTTCATTGTCATAGGTAAATATTAAATTTTATTAAATGTCTCTCCAACAGGAGAGAAGAATGATAATCGTAATGAGGTTCGTGATGTGTTTAGGTAACTCATAGTTAAATTTACCAGAAGGTGTAAAGGTATGAAGATTTAAAGAACACTATATCTCATTAAAATATTCGCCACAATTCATTAGATGAACTAAGTGTACTCAAATTACAGGGTTTTAAAGTAACTATTTCAAATTTAATACGTTTGTGTAAGTAGTAAAGCTGATAATAGTGGGGATATAGTGGGGATATGAGCACTGTTAACATAGCTGAAGTTATCATGCACCCAGCTGTCTGTGAGTTAAATGCCTGCCGTTCGACACTTACTCCAAGAAAAAAAATCGTCGAGTTCAATATGAAAGGAACGTGTAGGTACGGTAGTAACGCTCATAACCTGTAATTCCTGTTTTCACCTATTAACGGTTTGAGAGGTTATGTGATACATGGAGGAAGGGAAGTAAAAGCTTGTGATACTTTCATCTCCCCATATTCTCCGATTTTGATCCATCCTGGATCTGAAATTCGGGAAGATCAAATTGAATGAAACCTCTAAACAAATGTTGCATCATATACCTCTGTCTACAGGGACCTCCATGATCAGCTGATGTAGTGATGTAAGTACACGTAGACCTTCGAAACTAAATGGCACATAGGCGTCACCAACTGACCACAGCAAAAGTTCTGGGCCAATGCCCACTGCCTCGGAAGAATTTCTATCAATGGCTAACGCTAACCCTAACTTTAACAAAGGAAACAATCGATACAATACAATACCATCAGCCAATCAGAAAATATCTTACGAGACAGTGCGCATCAGCTGAAATTTCTTCATGTGTATGAAAAATGACAATTTCCTTCACCTATCCGACAAAAACAATCATTATCCTGTTTATGCTATGAGGATTTGTCATTTACATGGAAGGTTTATCCATAGCTAGTAGGAGTTTGAGGTGATTACTTGCCTTCATAAATTACTCAATTTTCAATGAATGCAGATTGTAGTGGAAAACATGAATTACAAATTAATTGTACATTTCTTGATTGCTAAAGTTTACGAGCAGCTTTTTAGATTGTGATACAGCTACAGGCAGGTACTTCAAGTGTAGGTTCGCTTCAGACAGCTACTTGAAGTGTAATACAACTACGGACAGCTACTAAAAGAGTGAACTTGTAGCTCCCAGCAATATTTCTCTAGGAAATGATTTTACAGACAAATATTTACAGGGGCGAAAGATACACGTCGGTTCCCATCAAGTTGTAGTGGGCGGCTTCGAGCCTTTTTCCCCTTCCCACTTTTTACTACCTGCCGTAAAAAGTTAAAAGGATGAAAAGTGATAAAACGCCCTACGATACAATTTAACATGGTTTCAACCTGCAAGAAGTTTGAAGCATGTTCAGTCTTGCATTGTAAGAATAATGTAAATGTCAATTCTATCAGGGTGGTCCAACGGGCCCCTGTAAGAAGATTTTGATGGTTTCAATTATGTTACAAAATAGAGGGTGTACCTCTTAACCAAGTAAGCCTAATGTGGCTACATCTTAAACAGGAGGGTCGTGCTTTAACAAAGAGCGAAGAAAAATTCATGAGCTGGTTAAAGTTCTCAGCCTCATCTTACAAGGTAATTGAATCATAGTAGACGCCAGAATCAATGTTTCATTGCGGCAGGCCCATTCGAGGTAACAACCAAGATGATCAGTGGCATAATGCCAGCTTAGAGCATTTCAATCACAAATTAAAGTCCATTTATTCAACCTTAGTAGACGCCAAAAGGCAAAAGAACTCTGTTTCGAGTCGCAAGTAAATTGAGCCCCAACATTAAGTATTCCTCGATGCTATAGGAGGTTTGAAACAGGAGAAAAGGTACGATGGGGACGGTTTTTCCTGCTAGGCATTTTTGCTAGGCAGGATTATTATGCAGGGTCGAAACAAACGATTAATAGTTGTTTTTCCTAGTTTTTATGCAGTGACAGAGGGAAAAGGTGTATTAACAACTCACATTTTCTTTATTCTTTTTCGTTACCAAATTCAAGAAATACGGAGGAGAAATTGGGACACATGATAAAAACAGAGAGAGTGGGAGCATCATAGGGTATTAAAAGGATCATGTGTAGCACTGCATTGTGACATTCGGGCGCGTTGTCTGGTAAGTTAGATGTATCTCCACTTGCCTCCTCCTCCTTAATCTCACACAAGCACACCCTTCCCTCTTCCTCCTCCTTGCTGAATTCCCCTCTCTTTGATACGCAAAGGACCCAAAATAAAAAGAACTCTCCCCGGGAAAACAAAGGTTAAGGGCCGGGAAATGTTTTGAGGTCTTACCTAGTAGTCAAAACGTTATTGTTATCTTTAATTTAACCGGGGAGTTGTTATTTGGATATCAACTCCCTTGATTTAACAAGATGAGACTAGCCTAGGTGTCTCGTACTACGTTATCACGGTTGGTTAACAAGAGTTTGAAAACACGATTCAGTGAAGATTAAATGCTTCTTGTCGGAAGGATTTAAATAGCTAACGTGTAATCGCGTGATCAAAATGAAGGTTTTGCTGCAAATGTTCTCTTTGTATATAGTTTATAATTATGTCGAAAGGCTCGCTAAAAAGGTATTGTGCATTCTCTTCTGGAAAAACCTTTTGATTGAAGAAGAATGTGTTTTCACATGTTTGGCAACTAGACAATCAAAAAACTCACAAATTTTAAACAACTTTTTTATGATTGAAGTCTCCCTTTGGATCCAGACTATTCTTCGAAATTTGTGTAGTTAGTGTAACAACAAAGTGCTGTATTTGACATAAATTGTTATCCGAAATTGAACTAACACGACAACGCCGTGTAACTCAAATCTTTTGAGATCAACACGTTTGAGTTTTTTTTTCATTTATTCATTTTTTATTCAGTCCAACAACTATGAATCGACTTACTTTTATTACGAAAAAAAATTACCTGGTGAGACTAATATTTTTAAAAGCAAATATTGCGTTTGTGATACAAAAATGTTTGATATTTTTAAAACTATGGTGTATAGATGTAGAAAATACGAATCCAAACAAACAGCGAGAATGTCTCTTCAGGGAGCTGTAAAAGCTCTTGCAGCTCCCTGGTCTCTCATTCACCCCGTTCAAATGTGTATCTTTTCTGTGCTATATTCTGTCTAGCGTACTTAGACTGTGTTAATATTCGTTTTTGTCGTACCTGATGATGCAAGCTGTGCTTGCAAAACATGTCGTACTTTTGGCTTGTTTTCGTCATTAAATACGGAGTCCTTTAAATCAGTGGTAATCTGTGTATTCTTGATCTCAAGTTTGCTTTAGGCAGACCGTTTAGAGAAATAGAAAAATAGGGAATTTTAAAAAGTTACTTGGTTAACTCTTTCTGAGGAAGCAATTTTTGCACTAAGTGGAATTTACTGCCCGGTGACTACAGAATAATGTGTGCACATAAACTTTCAAACTTTCAAATGATGCAGCATTCAGAACTTTTGTAATTCGTAATTACTTTCAAAAGAAAAGGTTCTTCAACAGTTTGTTGTTCAGACTCAATTGCTCACTAACAAAAAAATATTTTCCACTTATTTCATGTTAATGTATAATGTAAACGAAATATTTCCCTTAAAATGTCGTGCAATATAAAACATCAAAAAGTATAACCTTTATTTATTGAAGGGTAAAGTCGAAAAATTTATAAAAATATATATATTATTTTGCAGTGATGAATGAAGTATTGCAGTTGAATAAAACAACCTCCTTTTTAGAAACCAAGTGCTGTACATCAACAAAACGAAAGCCTCATTATACACGGTACAGTGCAATTCTATGTGCATCAAAATTGACCTACTATTATCCCGTCAGCGATTTCGCCAAAATGTTTATTTCGAAAATCAAAGTAGCAAGTTTTTCCTTCAAATAGGCACCTTGTGTGACCTTGAGTAAAAAACAATCCATCACATAAGTTAATAATTTTATTCTAGTTAAACATCTGATTCCACGGTCTCCTCTAGGTGGTGGTGTGTTTTAAAAGTTATTTCGAACGGACAAGAATGTTTTTATTTTATCGGTTACAGAAAGAATTACTGACTATAGAGAAATCGAAAAGCTGAAAATTTCAAGTAAAGGAATGGCCCATAAACTGTACCATCATTTGGATTTCAGTTCATGTACTAACGAGGACGTGAGTAACCTTCAAATGATGCTGAACTTTTAACAATTGTTTTGCTTTTAAGCTTACAATCAACGCTAATGCGATAAAGGAAATGTATCCAGCTGAACATCTGGTAGAAATATCCTCAAATTTGTCTTTGTAATATCTAGCAATACACAGATAAAGCTACAGGCTAGCCAACCAATTGAGTCAAATTTAATAAGAAAAGCATGACATATCTTTCAGTAAAGTGAAAATTTTAGCATCAATGCTGCGATATTGGATACCATTTATTCAACAGCAAATTTTTCCCTTCGTAAAACTAGCATGCATGAATATGAAGATACGGTAACTATTTTCAAATTTAATCTTCGCTGTTACCTATGTAAACTTTAAAGTGTCGCTGAAATCACGTGACATCATTCGGCAAGGTGGATGATTATCAACACATTTGGTTTTAAGTTTCCCGTCCAAGTACGTGACATGCATGCCAGTCTGTGCTTGATCCGATTCTTAAGGAGATGTAATGGATTTGATATCGATTGAGAGATTCGGTGATATGAAATGACCTGATGTTTTCAAAGCATAAAAATACATTTGGTGAAAAAAAAACATCTACTGTGTTATAACAGACGATATTAGAAATGAATAACGAATGAACTCCTTATTATGTAAATAGATTAACGTAATCCGGTTTGGAATGTTTCACGTTGTCAAAAGAGTACCGTAAGTCGTGCTCGAAATGTTTTAGGACACAGTACAGAGGGTAGTGTTGGAACGATTATCGGTAATCACTATCGGTATCGGCCGATAGTCTTCATTTTCATCCTATACCGGTATGGAAAAAATTTACCTTAAATGCCGCATAGTACTAACCGATATTAATCGTCCCATATGTCATGAAAATTATGGGGCACTTTTTGATTAATATGAATGCAAGTTCTAATAATTTACCTCATCAATATGAAACGACACTTCCATTGTGGTGTCCCAAAGCCTAAGGTTACTTGCCGAATTCTTATTTCCCAAATACCGCCACAGGATCGGTATCGGCCGATATTGAGGAACTGAAATATCGGTATCGGTTATATCGGCTACTGACAATATCGGTACAACACTGCAGAGGGTACATGGTAAAGAAAGTGTGTAGATGCGTTACGAAGTCTTTTAACTCAACGTTGAACGGCAGAACAATGACCTCATAATGATAAATATCCACAGCCACGAAACCTATCAATTTGGTCAATTAGGCTAGATGCCCATTTACACTTCTTGCAAGACAAATCTGTGCCGTCCAATTTGGAGATGATAACAAAGGACAGCCACGTGTCTGCTCGTACCCAACAAGCCAACAACATATTTGAACCTTTTGTTCGAGCAAAATATTCTGCATTATTCATATGCAATGAAATGAGCTACTGATCATATGTTTACAGATCGGCATACAAGCATTCCAGCTAAAAACTAATCATATCATGAATTACTAACATGAACTCAGAGTACCTAACGTAGATGGGAGTGATTTTTACAAGAACCGATGGTGTTGAAGAACAAAACAGACGATCGATCCTAAATATCTTTGTAGTTGGCAAGAACATTTCGTGAATTAATTTCAGTATTATTATAGAGTATAAATGTCGATGCAAGTTACTATGCTTTCTTGACAGCTGTTTTAAAGGAGCTGAGTAGTCGCCAAAACAGAATAAATTCTCGGACCCGTAGACTTCGTTATGTCACATCCGGGTATGCTTCTTGGTTTATCGATTCTATCCGAAATGCATTGTGTCTAGGAAACACAATTCACAGTGTACGTACGTGTGTAGTATATTAGTGTGCATGTTTCATGCTACTTACTTTTAGGCCTATAACGTAATTTTAGATAGGCCTATGACTTTCTTAGCCTATAATGAGTTTGGTGGTGGTTAGTAAAAGCGAATCTATCATGGGGAACTTTGGAAACTCATTGCTTGCAAAACAGTTTAAGGCTTACCGGAGGTGGTTGATTCAAGCATTTTCGTTTCGGCCTGGTTCCACATTTACACTGAGAGCTACAGACGGAGGTTGCTCGTGCTTTTGCACTGACAGCCTCCGTTACGAGACTTCTTACGCTCACACGTTGATTTGCATACGCAAACAGACGGTTCTGTGCAGCATAACGAATGGCATCTGCTTCTGTTGAGCTTTTCACTAGCTCGAAAGGAAAACTTTCTCCCTCCAACATTTTGAAACTGGTTATATTACTCAAAATGAAACCAAAATGATCCCCAGAAACACAATACAAGTATAACAAAATGCTAACGCAACCAGATGATCAGTTTTTCCCGGAAACGGTATCAGAATTGTCCAATGTAGCTGCCATGATAACTCGATGTATTGACTAATTGATCCATCGATCAGAACCGTTACAAGTTGAAACAATACAAAATTGCCCGTGTCAGAAGAAAAAGTAACGAACTATAAATTCAACAAACAAATTGTTTAATATTTAGCAAGTGAAAAATAAAAAATCTAAGAAATAAAATACGAACGTATTACTGAATTACATTGCAAAAACTATTTTAACTGAGAATACAAAACGCATTAAGAGGAATATTTTCAGTATTAGTGTCACACTGAGGGTAAAAATCTCACACCTTTCTTATTCACTCTAGTGAAAATGGTATTCACCCACGCCAAATAGCTGAGCTATTTACATAAGTGAAATAGTTCACTATCACTGCACCAAATTTCACTAAAACTGCATTTCCACTCCATAAATTATCATCCAGCATACCATCTACAATAATAGTGACCCGAGAGAAATAAGTTATCCCTTCAGCCAGTGACGGAGCGTCCATATAGCCAGGGGTCGTTCGGACTTGAATAGCCTGTCGGTGTCCTTTTAGGTTTTTACCGTACTTTACTTTTGTACCATTATTGGCATTGCTTCCAAACAACATGATTTAATAGTGTTATTTTAGTCCCTGTTAACAAAATTTCCAAACAGCGGCCATTACTATCTTCTAATGAAAAGGTTCATCTCCTATCATCTAGGATTTAGGGTTAGCCCAACCTGGTCTACACGCTATATACTCAATAATGTATGGTGGAGCTATGCTTACGTCATAGCTTCCCAACCAGGTGTGATAATAAGCTTACAAAATACACGGAGTGGACTTAAATTCAACCTCACAGTCCCAAGAAAGATGCTGAGGAGAGCGCAAAAATAATTGTTGCGAAAATAGCCCTGCCCATGTCCGGAACAGTTGTCAACATGAACAATAAAAGTTGTCTATTCAGATCCCATAATAGCTCCCACAAACTGTTTCCCAAAACATTTGAAAAGAGCCCTCTGATTAAAATAAAACAAAAGTGTTGTCCTAGTGAGAATAACTGTAGTGTACTGGACTCTTATCTGATGGGCAACTCTCTTTTTGCTACCCTTCAGGAGACCATTTCAAGGGGACATGGAAATGATAACCGGCTAGCTTACTCCGTTAACCCAGAGTGGTCATCTTACAGTGCATGATTATGCCATATGGATGTGTTTCTTTTTGTACTTTCTTGATTCTAATATGCTAGGGAATAACATATAGTAAAGTTTACTTCTTTTTTCTTTAAGATGGTTAGTCTAGAGGGCTTGGCAGTCCTTCCGTCTTGGCCATTTCCAACAATGTATTTCTTTACTGGCTATTAGGGAGTTCACGGTTACGTCACTAGTTGGCATTGATTGGCATAGAACATGCGCAATAAGAAATGCGTGTATGTCCGGTGTTGCGCGTGTAAACGCTTGTTCGATTGCACGCAGAAAGTAGACGAATTGGAATCTACTTTGCATTGTGACGATAGTATAAGCGCGCCTTACAAACTCTTTTACCGACACGCAGTGACGTCCTTCTTTGTAAACAGTGAATGACTCTATTGCAAAGGAGTCATATAATGATATACGATTTCATAAAAACTTTTGGTTCTTTGTGTTCTTAATTTGATTGCCAAAATTTCCCAAATTTTGTTTCCTCCCTTCAAAGTCTCCTACCTTTAGCTCTAGCAGATTTTATCTTTTCTCACAAAGTAAGCCTTTTTTTAACATAAAATCTTGAATCTGGACCTGACAAAAACATGAACATTAAGTCAAGTGAATTATAAGGGTGGCCATTTATCCTAGTAGATGAAAGGAAGGGATAGAAACATGTTTTAATAGACGTACTTGGGGAGGAGGATTGGAAAAGTAGTTTTCTACTTAGGAGGTGGGGTAATCTAAAAGAAATAGTTGAAAAGCCATAACTCAGATCTTGTTTAGACATAGGGTATCTTCCTACTTCAAAGCGCCCCTAAAGGCTATGCTTGCCTCTGACCAAATTCCCTAGCTCCGCCACTGCCTTCAGTATCTAATAGAAAGGTGGTGGTGTTTGGTGTCTCATTTACCGGTGACGAACAACTCCATTTGAACAGTTATTTTTTAACAATGATATTTTTTAAGGTTTGACATAAGTAATAATAATACAATAGTTGGTCAGTCGGTCAGTCGGTTAGTCAGTTAGTCAGTTAGATAGTTAGATGAGGTTTTACGGCTCCGTTTCTAACCAAC
>WURT03151848.1:0-10951 GCA_009936505.3 Holothuria glaberrima
CAATTTCAATGACGCAACTTCCTGTTGCTTGAACCGGAGAAGGCGATCAGATCTCGTGCAGGGGATCAAATGGGAACACTCTTGCGGTTAGTTACAAACTTTTCCAGTTGAATGAGCTTGGGGGGATCAGCATGGGGGGTTCAAGTGGGAATACGGCCATACACTCCAGACCAATTGCTGTGAACACTAATGGCGTGATATTCAGGGATAGATATAAAGGCTCTTTGAAATGATAAGAACCAAGGTAGAGTTTCTGTGTTATACATAGAAAGATAAAGAAAGTTGTGAAGAAAACAATATATATCTGTGATGAACTATGTATGGTTAAATTCAGTATGTAATTAATACTGTCATTGCAATATTTGATTCAATTCCAACAATTAAGAGAATGATCACTGTCATTATTTTAAGTGCTTTTCACTTTGAACCTCAAGATATTAACTGTCTATTTCGCTCCTCATTACCTCCTATATGTGCCAGAGACACTTTCAGCTTGAAGGAACCTCATTTACTGTATTACTAAGGGTTATTTGGGCCATTGATATAGTCCTATATTCAGTCAATTCATCACCATTCTCACTTGAAACATACTGTACATTATTAAAGTGAATTGGTATGAAACAGTAGATTGAAGTAAGTCACACACCCAGACAAAATACAACTACAATGTGAACACCAGTCAAAAACATGTCAGCTGTAATGCCCTTCATTGCGGAGACCACTTATGGACATAACCATGAAATTACAGAATCCAAATTCAATTTCTCGGGACCCATCGCATCCTTTTGATCAATTCTATTGGAGGCAATTTTCATACCTTGCTACTATACACACCACCCATGTAGCCTGCAATTCTATCTACCTCTCTCAACTCAGTGAAATTTTTAGCTATTTCATCAGTTTATGTATTTTCAGTTCTATTTTCAATGTACATGGTGGGGAACCTCAGATCTCAATTCCTCCCTTCATAGCTGTTCATTTTCTTTACCTGGGGGCAAAAATGGCATCATTTCTCCAGAGAGGAAGAACTGCCACTGCAACCTGCTTTTCCTCAGTGTGACCCTGTCTTAAGCCTAGAGGGCTTTAAATTTCATTTCATATTGGTATTTATTTCTCTAAGGAGAGCCCAGTGTCAGTGAAAATGAGACTAGAGTATAAACTTTTGGAGAAAAATTATGCTTACAATTATTTTTTCCAAGCAATGCTCAGTCAGCATACATGTATTGTGGATAGCAGAAGGTGTTTGTGATGTACAATGAACTACTGAGTGAAATTTATGAAAGGAGTTGATTTCAGAAAGTTGTGGTGATGGAGACCAGTACTAGGCTAATGCTGACAGTAACCCAGGTAGTTTCTCGTCAGGAGGACTTCATCAATTAAGAAATAATTGACTGTTGCAAAGTTTGGTTTTCAGGTTTAAGTGGATGTTGAAGGGTACAGAAGACCTTAAATGTCTGGAAAAGTGAGAGCTCTGCAGTTGGTGATAAATTCTTTGAGCACATTGAATTGATTTATATTAAAGAAGGCATTCTGAATATTCTAATTGTTTTATAGTGAGTGAAAAATATGAACATCTTACAATTTATGATTTTGGTTTCTCTTTTGGAGGAAAACAGAGCAGTGTGTTTTAAATTCCAAGAACAATCTGTATGCATTATAATCAAGGATTATGCTGGTTTGAGAAACTTAATTCTAGTCATTTTGTAGTGTATTTTGGCCGTAATTGCAAACTGTTGAATCGTGAAATTAACAAGATCTGCGGAATCATCTATCCTCTCATTCATCTAGCTGTCGAGTAATGTTACATCGAATCAATGTTACAGCATGAATAGCACATCTTCAAAGAGATTAATAGTCCATTCCTCATACTTATTGGAAGACACTGCATCTATCATGGTTGTGACAAAGTAACTGAAGTGTGCAGTTTACATTTTAATTTGAGAGGGAGCAAGGAAGACCACGATCTTCCATGGCGAAAATACCTCAGAGAGATTAACTGTCATTTCCAAAGGATTGACTGTGATGTTGTTACAAAGAGTTGACACTTTGTGAGTGGATGGTTTGTGACGAGTTGTGTTCAGATAATTATCTTGTCACAAATTTTGATGAAATACTCTAGAGTTGTGTGAGGCTTTAGGCAGTTGTCCATGTATCAAGGCAGGCAAGCATGATTATCTGCTTAAACATCATTTCAAACATGTAATGAATACTGTGGGGTGTTTCAAAAAGGATGTGGTTGGAATGGGGCTTGAAGTCTTCTTGTGGTTATTTTGTACATTTTAGAGTGAAATTTTTCAACTGATGTAATGTTGATGTCACTGAAATGTAAATTTAAGGCAGGACTGTAAGATTTTGTAAGTAAGCTAATGTGGTTCAAATGAGCTACAGGTATGTACAGTAGCAGAAGTAAAGTAAAATGATCCATCTCTACTTTTAAGTAAATTTTGCATTTTTTTTTTTTGAAAATTCTGCATAATTGCTAAGGTACTGTGTTGAAGTAATGAATTAATGAAGTGATGAATTTGTTACTTTATTCTATTATACTTCAAAACAAAGTAAAAGGAATTCCATTTAGGTATCAAGCTATTTTCTGCCATCCTTACAAGTATTGCAATCACTTTTTCAAAAATTTTAGAAAAGAAGATCAATACAACTTGATGGGAACAACAAATTGTTTGGAGATAGAATAGACAAAGTGTAAATTGAGGTGGGAAGATTGCTGAGTAGTCTGGGATTATTACCTTTATACAGTGTATGGTTAGTTTGTCTTTGCTTAAGTAGGCATGGTCCCTGTGTTACATATTTTGGCTGTTTTTCGAAGTGAGGCCCATAGGACCCATTTTGTCATTAAGTTCTTAAGAACTTGAAAGGCAAGTAACTCTTGACACCTAATTTAAAGTATATGTACCAGGCTTGGGGGGATACCCAACTGTACTTCAGAGTTGTGACTCCTGGCTCAGAGTTGAGCAGTAATTCTACTGTACTTGCCTTGGAATCTTGGCTCCTTGACATGACTCCTTCAGCACTGGCAAAAATGTGCACAAAACTCTTATTTTTTTTTCTTGTATAATTTCACAGGTTTGAATGAAGCATTACAATTAGTTTTTTTGATCTTCTTCTGAGACTCTGCAATCACAAGTTTGCCCTTCAGTTGGCCACTATGATTTTCCAACATGGTGTATTAGACTATTAGGCACCTCAGATGCTGAGAACCTATATTCTTAGCCCACTAGTTTATTCATATTCATTGGTAGGCCATTACTTGACAGTTTATGGATGCTCAGTTGTATGTTCCACTGTCATGTGGTGATGTCAGTGCAGAAATCGCAACTAAAAGGGCTGCGGGTGCCCAACCGACTCCAAAAATATTGCAGTTGCCATAGCCTAATATGTAGGTGTACAGTACAGTACAATTCTTTCCGTTTTCACATTTCTGCACAACACATATTTGAACTGCTCTAAACATGCCTGGTCACAAAAAGTTTGTAACTTACAGTAACCTTGCCAAAAATAACTGTAGTAGGACAAGTACTTCTTGAAGCCACAGTACTTGTTTAAGCTTCTGATTGGTTCCTCTGTAAAACTGTCAGAAGGAACTAGGAAAGAACTGAATCTACTCACTATTGTTTCCCCATTGACAAGTTTTTAATGAGGTTTGTAATATCAGGAACATAACTTGAACAGATGGACTATTTCCTTAGAATTCATTCAATCATAAACTCACAGAGCAGCATGCAACACCATACATCCTGCTGTGGGACCATATTATTTTATTAATCATAGTTTAATTTTTTTCCAAGCACCCTGTGGACCTTTTGGCAGGTTGCAAATGCTTAAAGGGAAAAGATATGACCCTGGCTAAAGGTCCATTTTCTTTAAAGTTAGGTTATAGATTTGAAGTCCTATTTTATTATTTGCATTTTTAAAAAGACATGCCAACCCACACAAAAAGATGTTACACCCCTATACATTCCAACATGTCCACAGAATTGCTGTCACTTAAGAACACGATAATGGATTTGGATGATTCCATTTTAGATAGGGTGAGACTATCTGTGGCTTAATATTAATGTGAGGTGGATTTGTTTTTTTCTTTTTTGTGAAACTCGAAGTTAAGAAACCTACAGCAATACAAAATTAATCTCAATATCTGGTCTTCAGGATTGAGTATTGTTAATATTATATTTGTACAATTCAACAATCCTTTATACTCAATCTTCATTACCCTCCTCAACTGCTTCCCAGCACAATTTGAAGAAAACAACTTAATTGATATTGGTTGATTGATGGTATGCTTTTAAATTGTTAAAGCCATCTTATTTTTTCAAGACTGTAGAACTATAACTAGGATTACCAGCAATTTAAGAACAAGACACATGTCTAAAATAGTTGCAGTGCCATAACATTTGTTATGGTGCAGATTACAGGTTGGGTAAATTGTAATGACTCTGTTTTTGGTGTGTTTTGCACAGGGTTAGGTATGTAGTGTTAGTTTTCGTTTTTTTTTTTTGTGAAAATGCAAAATAATTCAATAAGAAAAACGATGGCACTATTTGAAAACATCCACATTTGACACAGGAACGCTAGACTGGTATATACCAGAACTGTTCGAAGAATAGAAACCGCCCACACATTTTAAATGAAGAAATGTCCCCATAATTCTCCCATAGAAAGGTCGTGAGGTCACCAAATTATCCACATCTAGAATAAAACAACGATCTCTTCAAGTTACACTACACTGTATTTCGATAAAACCAACTGTCTAGATCTTGGGAGGAGCCAAGATTCGTAGTTTTGCCTGCTTAGCAGGCACTGCAGCTAAAAAGGGGGAAAAAAATTTACTGTCTATCTGCATCCTTTGAGTCAAATAAGCTTAACAATGCAAACTTTTAGAGAAATTGTAAATTATATACGTGAATGGCTGCAGAGGATATCCAACGGAAAAAAACATACATCTTTAATTCAATGGTCAGCCCTCTAGAAATATTTCTGCTTAATGTTTCATATATCAGCTAGAATTTTGTGCTAAAAGGTTTTGTAGTCTGTCATTTCCAGATTGTTCTTTACTATAAAATGACAGCTTCATGACATCATTTGCTGACTTATCACCATAAAGTGTGCATTTAACTGATGAAGTAGACATTTTAGTCATAAATATATCTTCTGGGTGTGACATTTAGTTCCCTATATGGCAGGTGATATTTCTGCATTTTTCAGAATAAATGCTTGTTTTTAAGATTCCAGGAGGAGAATTCCTTCTGCAGGAAAACGTGACAAAGTTGTGTCTAGAGGCCTACAGGTTTGTCACTGAGAATGCAGTAACATAAAATGACACTCATTAAATTTTTTTGAGAAATAATTTAAGTGTTCATGCATAGGAGGGGGGGGGGGTCATGCCCTGATCAGCATTTATTGTTGAAATTGCTGTTTGTACAGTATAATTGTGAATTCAGACTGGTTTTCAAGGCAAATTGTACTTGGGAACCCTTACCCCAGGTTGCAACTTTAAAAGGAAGCTTTAGTCCAGTGCTCAGTTTTCAGGGCAAGAACACATGTGTAGGCCCCTAGTCAAGTATAAGTTTATCCAAGTTGTTTATTGCCCACAGTCAATTGGTCCTTTCACACAGAAATATACATTCTTTTGAAGAAAGACCCTACCTACAATCTAAAGTGTTTTAATGTTACCTCCCCATCCCTCTTTGTGGATAAACAGCAGGTGACAGTTAATGCACTTAAAAGGAAGAATGCAAAAGTACTTCATTTTTTAAATTTACAAGTTAAGTTGCCACAAGTGGCTTTTTTCCCTTTGAATGTATAAGCTGTGGTAATGTCTTTTTTTATTATTTCACTTGTAACTTATTGAAGGAGGTAATAGGTTTACGTGTTTTTGAGAGGGTTTGTCTGAAGTAGCTTCCTATTGACTTCTTTAATTCTCATCATTAGCCAATAATCTCTTCATGTCCTCAATGGAATTGTAACTTATTGATTAAGAGTCATCCCTACTGAAGGCCAAGCTGAGAAGGCAACAGCGTGGTGGAAATTCCTTAAAGGGGCTCTCCTGTCTGCTGAGAGATGTCACTGGGAGTGGAAGACTTAAGATTAAAGCTATTTCATGTTGAGTTGAAGTTGTCCCTTGGGGACGTAGCTCCTTTGGGGAGCAGAACTCCTTCGGGAGTAAACGTTTGGTTTTCACCCTTCGGCTCTTTGCCAGAGAGTTGTGAAGTTGCAGTGTTGGTAGGAAGTTTTTCAGTGATGGCATGTCAGCCAAAACAATCTCAGGAGCAACATGGGGAAGGTACAACCACAATCAGGAGATGGGGAGAAGGGGATAGAGGAGGTATGTAACAGAGTAGCAGAGTAGGAAGAGTCTAAAGAGAGGAGTTGAAATTCCCTTTGAGAATTTGTGAAAAAGTAAAGTGACACAAACTTGGCCTATCATTTAACAATATTTAATCACAGGTTTAACCTTCCTAAAAATGCAAACAGCATAGCTTTTTACAGTTTGGGTACAAGCACCAGATCTAGTTATAGTTAACTGGGGTCAAGGAGAATATCCAAGTGGTTAATGTCCCTTCATGCCCCCCTCCCATAGCATCTTTGGTAAAGCTTATGCATACAGGTGTACAATATGTAAGTATACATGTATGTGAGCACAACTACACTAGTTTCCTGTGGTGAGAGTACATTAAACTTTTAAATCAAATCACATTGGTATGGAAGGATTCCTGGGAGTGTGAGCTCTGTCAGGTTGGACCAGGGAGTTGCTAGCAACTTCCTGGTTGGAGGTAGTGTGAAATATTCTATCATATATATGAACAACACACCATAATGTGAGAATTTTAATGCCATAACAGTGATGGTACTTTATTTGTCACATATTTATTGATTTACTGGGTTGTAAAACTTGGCCAATGTACAGTATATGGATAATGCTGTGAAAAATGCTTTAAGCAGTTTCCTGGATGGCACATTTTGAGGGTGTGCACATACAGTAGTAGGTGGGTTAGTTAGTTAGTTAGATGAGGTTTTATGGCTCAGTTTCTAACCATTTGGTTTAAGCAGGGCTGACCACAGCCTTTGTTTCCAGTTGTGGCTCACTGACTTGTTTTCCCTACTCCATTGCTTATGCTGAGCATCAAGCACAATGGCATTAGGTTCCATTTTTAGAGTCTTTGGTATGATCCGGCCAGGATTCGAAACTCCCGACCTTATGGCTGCAAGTCGGATGCTCTAACCACTTGACCATGCAGTCGGTCATGGTAGGTGGGAGTGTGACACAACATGGAGTGAACATGTATGTAAAGTAAAGCTTAAATGGCAGAATTGTGAAGTTTTTATTCATCTTGAAGAAGTAGATGTTTCCTATGGAACAATTATAGATGTTGATTGGTATTACCATTACATGCTTTCCAAATGCCACAATGTCAAAATGTTTTGTTGGCTTTTAAAATTATGGGAAAGATAGCAGCAGAACATGTCAATTATCAGAAATGATTACATATGTGAACATTGGGATTTGGATGTTTAATAAACTTGATGGAATGCTGAGATTATTATGAAATGAGTAATTCCATTTCAAAAACCAGTGGTTACAATGCAGTTCAAAACTTCGTGAATTCTGCTGATGTCATCTACCCTAAAAGGGCCTACATTCTCACCTCAGTTAACAAGTGACTCATTTTCCTTTGACACTTAAGGTGTCTTAAGTGGTTTTCAGGCCTCCCAAATCATGGTATGTTTAGAACATTTCATAATGAATATAAATTGTTTCATTGGAAATTCTCATGTTCACCATCATTAATTGTTTCTGGATGCAATTCACAACTTCCTGATATTTAATGTTCACATCTACCCTACAAGGGCCTACATCTTAATTTCAGAATAGATTCTACCATTCCTTTAATCAGCCCACCCTTACTCCTGATCTGGCCCACTGATTGCTGTAGGATGATTATTGACTGGGAGAATTACAAGTTCAATTGTTTGTTAAGTGGGATGTATTGTAGTACTTTCGCAAACAAGCCTCTTTCTCTGTTTGCATAATTTCCATCCTTATCTGGCATTCAAGGAACAACAAAGAGAGGGAATGTTTATGACATGTTTACAAGAGTATAGATGACAGTTAGGGTAGACAGGTTTACCAGAGTTGAAAGACCGTGGATAGACAGGGCCAGGTATGGTTACAGATGATAGCTATAAATGATCCTCACAGGTCTGCTCTTGTCAAGTGGTATTGAATTGGTTGGATTCCTCTTGAAAAAGTCTGCAGTTGACATAGACCTACCTTACCTATAGCTCAGGAATATGATTTTCAGGCTTGGAAAGTGGAATAGTGTGTTGTGTTAGTTTTTTCGTTGTACCTCCAGGAAGGAGCATACATGTACTAGCACAGATTTCTTTTTGTTTGTTCTTTTCTTTTTCTTTTGTGAGTTGGAAAAGTCTGTGCTTTGCAATCTGAGTCAAGTTTTCATTTGTCGAGGATATTGAACAACCAAGATAGTGTGCCAGTGCATTTTGATGTTCCAAATGGAAGTTGTTTTTGAGCTTGAGAAACTACTACTACTGTGCATACTTGTTTTTGAGTGATGTGGAATGGGAAGTTAATGTGCAACCATAGGTAAAGTCTTATTGTGCTAGAATTAAATCAGATATATACAGATGTACAAAACAGCAAAGTACAGTACAGTATACTTACAGTATATGGAGTAAAATAAAAGGTCAGTGGATCCACTTGAGAGCGGGTTAGTCATTTAGAATTGTAAATAGTATAATGGCCTAATTAGGTAACACAGGTTTGTCAGCTATTAAAAGAGTAGTGTCTTACTGATGTGTAAGAAAATTGGCATTCTGCCGATTATGGCATAATTTAGTGAATGATCAGCATTAATAGTAAAAGCGGTCATTCAACAGAAGACACCACTGGTTATTCAAAAACTAGAAAGGAGGCTAATTCATGAGGTCAAGATACAGTATCTGCTAAAAACTGAAATTCCCACAAACCATAGCCTACATATTTCTTTAATGTGGGCTTTGATACTCGCAAAATTAAGCCTCTCAAGAGATAGCTGGTCATTGGTCATCATTGTTTTAGGAGTAACTACTGAACAGAATACCCTGCCATGCGAAGACACCCCCAAAATTAATTGGCTACATTCATTCAATTCCATACTTAGTTTTTTGAGAATGACTTATGATATAGCTGATGCACAATGTGTATGTAAGTTTGCAAAAATAGACCAAGTCCAAAGTTATCCCCCAAGCGGCTACGCCGGCTACATTGTGAAGAAAATATGTTGCATGGTCCTACATTAATACTGTTCAGAAATATTGAAAAAAAAACCTAAGTCAAAATGTTTCTCCTGGAGTGGCTACCCCAGCTCCACCGGCTACGTCGTGAAGCAAAAACGTCCTTCTTGTTGAGTAGGCCTACACACTAACATATTGCACTGGTTATGTCGTGACAGTGTAGCCGGTTACATCGTGGACTTATTTCATTGCAGGGTATTCTGTAGTTGTACCTTGTTTTAATACGACTGCATAAATTAGCTGGGTCACTAGGTATGCAACTTATTTATTTTGTATGAAGTGTGTGCATGGACCAGGCCATGCAAATTGTGTTAGTAAGTGTAGCCTGTTATGTATGTAAATGGGAAAAAGTAAAGAAACTGGCAGTAGTCGATTGTGGTATAACCCAGTCAAATGCTATTTTAGTCGTTTTATGTGGAACTTGTACAATAAAATCTCTATGATCTAAAAATTAAGTCATTCATCCCTTAAAGGGAAGAGTAGCAGTCACTCCAACCTTCAAAACAATGTCAAATGATTAAAAATAGCCATACATTAATAAGAATACCAGTATATACAGTAGTAATTCAGATTGGGTAGTTGTGACTGCATTTGTTCTTTAATCTGGTTAATAAACATTTCCCTGTAGGTATTGTGTACATGTCAGTTATGGTTGTTCTTGTACCCTTATTCACCCCATCCTTAATCTGTGTCAATTGTGCCAGAAAGACCCAGTATCCAGCAGCAATTTTGAAATTTTGGTACAAAGGACTCACTTGGAAACAACAGTAAAATGCCACTTCTTCATCAGAAGTACAAATTAAAAATTTCAAGCTACAGTGTGTATTCACCTTGATTATTGTAAAGAGAAAGTTATAAATAATTTTGACACATCACAAACACCTTCTGGTATCCGAATCCATAACCTGGGAACTATGTCTGCATTGATTAAGCCTAGAACATTGACACCATGAAATGCCTTTGGGAAGATCCAGAATATTACGGTCAGGTTCATCGCTCTTTAAATGTAAGTATTCGGGCTTTCACAGAGAGTGTGTAAATACTGTACCGGGATGAGTCACAATATTCTGTTCCATGTATATTGGAGAGGAAATTGATGCAAATATTAGGTTTCGTAGGAAATGCTGATTTGTGCATGAGAACGTCAAATCGTGTGTAGATTGACTATGGTGTAGTGATTAAGATACACCTGATAGCATCTTTTAACATCTTGTAAAAGTTGTCAGATCCATTTGAAAGACTTTTAAGCTCCTTTGTGAGAAAGTTGTGCAGAGACAGGGTAAATGTATTTGAAGAGCTTTGAGGCAAGCCTCAAAAATGTCACAGCCAAATTTAATCGGAGAGACAGAAAGGCTCTGACAGCAACTTGTTACATTGCATTAGTGTCATTTAGAGGGGCATCATGGCATACATCAAGGGCACAACAGGGTTTTTAATACCTTCCATGCTGTTGGTGTAATGTCAAACCTACATTTTTATCAGACAGTCATGACGTACAAGACCACTAAACAGTGTTCCATTTTAAGGAATTAGCCATGGTTGTCCAAAGGACTACCAGTTTGTAAAAGTTGGTTGTCCTGCTCAAAATGAGGTAGTCCGTACAGTACTACCTGTAGTGCCACTTCTACCCATTGTACAGTAGCAA
>WURT03151859.1:0-10951 GCA_009936505.3 Holothuria glaberrima
GTTGACAGGTCCCTCTCTGTATGTCACAAATTTGCATAAGTAGCTCATGTTTATTCATGATGTAGGTGAAAAACAGTTATTTTCTTGTAAAATTTCAATATTTGATGGATTTTAATGGGAATTGCACTTATCTTCCTCATTTTTAATGCTTTTTACACCAAATTGGCAAGCATCACAAATTTACATGTCTACAGACCTTTAAGTGCAGTTATTACTCAAACAAAACAGAAAATAAAAGCACTACATACTTTTGATATCAATTAATTCCTCGCTATTCTTTGACCAAATATCTCAAACCGAATAGTAAACAAACTTCTTAAATGCAAAATAAAACTTGGCTATTTTACAGGAAAATGTATATTCCAATTTTCCAAATATACAGTAGGAATATGTTGGAAAAAAGGAATGTATACTGACATGTGTCCATGGCCTCATACACATGTTTTGTGAAGTTAGTATGGGTGGAAACAGTTGGCAGCTGAGAGGATCCTCTTTCCTGGGAATGTTTGGAAGAAAATTTTGGCAACAGGAGGGAAATTTACCTTTCCTGTTGTATGAAAATAAGGACAGAAGTGTTGAAAATTTTACTCCCTTCCCATGAAATGAACAATTTATCCAGCTTTGTTTAGCATACATGTAGTAACTTGTTATACTAGAGGGTTGTTGTAATTAAAGTAAAGTCATTAAAAGATCCAAAATTCCAAAATGCATGTGTCTGGTTTATCCCATCCCCATGTACCATACTATAAACTGCAGCTACTATAGTGCAGGGGTTATTTATTTACTTGGTTTCGATTTCAAATTCAATTAGGCTTTGTGAGGCTTTGTGAAACTTTGAAAAAGGAAACTGCAATTCCGATAATGTAAACTGAGTGTATGGTGAAAGTCCAGTGTGATACAGAAATGTACATATTGCAACTTTTTGTGAAGACGGCCTACGTTATGTATGTAATAGCTTGCAAACATGGTGTGGGCTTGAGTAATTTAAAAGCTCAAATCATATCATTAAAGGAATTTTTCATTGGCATTTCACGAGCCTTTTAGAGCGTCATACATGAAATAGAAAAAATTCTAGTACATGTCCTTCAAACATAGAGCAGTACTCCATTCCTACCTGCACCTCAAGATGCAGGTGTCATAAATATTTTAAGGTTGGCTCCTTTTACCCGTACACGTTAAAAAATACATCTATAATTGCATTCACAGAATGTAAAGTACTGTAAGCACATCCCCTACAATTCTTTCAGTCTGTCTTCCAATAAACTGATGTCCTATTTTGCCTTGAAGTTTGATACTAAACATTTGGATGTTTGCTTTTTTCATGCTGATCTAAGATAAAATTTTGCCATACTGTATACTGTACTGTACCTATGGGAGGTCTATAGGTTAGGGCTCCACCAGTCATTATCTTATGCAGCAGTGTCAATATCAAAAAGCAATACAATTTTATGAACCGGTTGGTATTATTATATGAGCCACAGTAACTTTATAGATTTCCCATTATGCCCTATACTTCTCTAGAAAAAATAATTTGGGGCTAAAATTAAGCTTTTTCGAGATAGTACATGCAGTTTTCACCTCCTTAAACAGAAACTGTCTTCATTTTTGAAATCATCGAATATGGTCGGTAGCAAATCCCCTTAAAGGCAGACTCAAATCACCTCAATATGAATTCAAGTACAGTAGCATATATAACATCCCTAAAATTTGAAACTAGTCACTGTACTTCAACTGTTCAAATAACACATGGCAAATTCACGCTACTTTGGTGGCCCATAGTCCCTCAAATACACCTTACAGTAACTTTCTATTCAGTTGAGATTTAAGACTTAAGATATATTGTATCTACTTGCTTTTGAGGGCCAAGTGTATCAACCCAGACTTTAATCCTTCCAGATATATCTGCTCCCAGGATAGTGCAAACTCATGGAGTACTGACAGAAGATACTGTACATGTTAAACAAATTATGCAAAATTACTTGACAAAATGAAAGAGAAGATCATGAGACATTTTCACCTAACTGTCAAAGGCCAGTCTCAAATTGCATCAGTCTCAAATGCCATTCGAGACTGGTCTTGAATCAATCAAATGCTTTCAGCCGATCAGAATGCAGAAAATCAATAAAAAAGTTTATGAATGAACATTGGTGAATTGTACATTACAAATTTCATGCTTGGAATGACGGGGCACCAATTTTCGGTGGCCAGAAAAGGATGATTTTGAATGGTGTAGGCCTGTGCTTTAAACAATGGTAATTTACATACTGTAGCTAGTTTATCTGCCACAACAATACTGTATCTTGAGCAGGTATAGTAAAGTGTTGAACTTTGAAGCAGTACTGAAGCATGCAAATCTAATTCAATGTAAAGTGTAATAAAATTCCAGTTAGAACACAAAAGTGCCGTATGATCATGACTTTCTAAAATTGACAATAAGTGGACATTGCATTATTACTGTTCCTCAAAACTAATTACTTCAGAACAAGCATAATTGCAATTCAGTTTGCATCTCCAAGAAAAAGTGGAATCAACTATTCATTTCAGGGTGTTCAGACTGGAATTTCATAAAACTATCTTCCTGTTTCTTAACTGCCTGTAATACTGTACAGTATGTGCTTCTATTATTGGTTAAGAAAGCCCTTAAAAACCAGGCCTAACACTTACTGTCCACATTTCTACTTGCAGTGTTCCTTGCAAACCTGTAAGTTGTTTGCTCATGGCTTTGACACATAACTGCGATACTTGCATTGAAAAAATGGGTGGCAAACATGTTATGTAAACTTTCCATACTACTGACAATGTTTTATTTAGCATAAACATTTCGTCCTGCCACTTTCCATCCTGCCACTCAAGTTCTTCTTAACAAGTCTTCTATTTCATAGAAAAATCACCAAAGTAATGACCATATTCGAGCCTACTGTGTTTAAGCATGGAGGTATAACGTATGGAGTAAAAGCAGAGAAACTTCCTTTGAAGTCATCATGGGTTCCGACATTCTAAGAGTAATGAGCCCTGAATACCCTCAAGGATTTACTTGTACACTTGTAAACAATTAGTGCATATTAGATAAAGATAGCTCTTCACAGTCAGTGTGAATGGCAAGTATTTAAGGTCTGGTGACATGTCACCAAAAAGAGCAGCGGTGTAGCTATGAATTCGATGATGGAGGGCCATGCAGTATGATTTACTATCTAAGCAGAGCGCCACCACAGGCTGGCATGGAGTGTACAAGAAAATATTTGCCAAAGCCTCCAAGATGGCAGGAGATTGCATTTCCGGGCTGTTTGACCTGTGCTGAAAATACCTCTTAATTGGCATTTCTTGATCTGGAATTTCCTATGATAAGACATTATACCTGAATAAAAAAAAAAAAAAAAAAAAAAATTTGCATAACTCCATGGTGGAGAGGGATATTTTTGATGACCACTTTTCACTGACAAGCCGCTCCCAGGAGTCAAGAAGTTGAGCACACCCAGTATTTGCAGATAAATGACTCTGCACTTATGTGGTCTGGCACAAGGGCAACAACTTGTGTTGGCCATTGGGGAGACCAAAATGAAATGATTATCTAAGCAGAGTGCCACCATAGGTTGGGACATTTTTGCCCAACAGACCCCCCACATTAAAGAAAATGATACATTCCCGAGCCTTTTCAGGCAGTATTGAACAATCATAATTTTCAATAATCTGTGTTAAAAATTTACCTTTTACAGGTTAATAAATTTTGAAGGAACACTATTTTACGTGCTTATGCGCTGGGGCAGGGTGGGCCACCCAGTCAATTTTTTTTTTTGGGGGGGGGCCGGACAGTGATGCAATTTTTCGGGCAGAGCAAAAAGCTGACTGAATGAATTGTTAAGGGGAAAATTGGGAACTGAGAGACCGCCCCCAAAAAATTCTGATACCCCAAAATTAAGGCAAAATATAGACCAAAATTTGGGCAGAAGTTCAGTTTGAATGGGTAAAATTACATGACTTGCCCAAATGCCTGAATTTTACCCAAATTTGACCCCAGAAAAGGAAGTACCCTCAAAAATTTTTGTGCCCTTCTCACGGTGGAATTTCCTTGCAGCTGTAATTTGGGCAAGGTTTCAAAATTCTGGCAATTTTTTCTGCCCCCCCCCCACAATTCGGAGGGTGGCATATGCTTTTTCCCCCACATCAGGAAAGTGGGATAAACAGGCTTTTTTTGAGATCCAGCTCTGTCGAGTTTTTCTTCTGACCTAAGGACATAATATATTTATAATTTATATAATTTTTTCGGCATCAGTGAGGGGGGTCATGGCCCAATGCCCCCCCTCTAAATATGCCAGTGGAAAAGAGCTGTTTCACTTGCCAGTTAGAGAATTTAGTCCTCCAATGATAAGTCCGTTTCGGTTATTTTCTCAAAACCATTTACCGTTCTCAAAATATACGTCTTCAAAGTTTGATGGTTTCTGAAGAAACTCATTGCCTGGGCAAGATGATGTGGAGTGCAATGCACAGTGTTAAGATTTTTCTTTTGTTCACCCTACATAAATTATCTCTCAATTACTGAACAGATAGTTTACAGTTTGGTGAGTGAAATAAATAATTCTCAAAAAAAAAAAATTTTAACTTCATAATTAACCCCTCAGGAAATAACATTGCTACCAGTGTCCTTGAAATTAAGGTTGAAAAAGCAACTTATAGGCCAGAATTAGCCATGTATGGCCTATCCATCTTTTGACGTCACATACAATATTTGCATAAAGAGCTCATGTTTATTCATGATAGGCTACATGTTAAATAAAATTAACCTGTTGAATGGTCAATATTTGATGAATTGTAATGGAAATTGTGGCTATTTCCTGGATATTTAAAACTTCTTGCATCAAATAGCCAACTATGTAATTTTCATGTCACCGGGCCTTTAATACACTGTGTAGTGCATAGGAACTTGTAACCTTCAAAATGCAAAAACAGGCCTTGAATTTTGAGGCGTGCGAGTGCGATCGCACACCATCACTCGCCTCAATTCACTGTGAGAAGTGCAAAATTTTGCATGCCTAGATATAAAAGAATGGAAACTGGGGTAAATCTATTAAAGTTTAATAAACAGCACACCTATCACACTCCTTAATTTCCTGAGGAGTGTGATTCATAGCACACCTGGAAAATCTAAAACTCAAGGCCTGCAAAAAAGAAGCAAAGTTTAAAATATTATGTCAGAAAAGTATGCACCCGCACACATTCAAGAGGCATACCGTAGTGAAGATGAAGCAATTATCTTTTCGATCAATCAATCCCTGTGTTTAGGAAACTTTCGGAAAGGCTCCAAAATCTTTTGGAAAGATTCTGGGACATTTTTCAGACACATAATTTTCCTTTTTTTGTCAACAAAGGATGCTAATTTTCTAACCACATCACCAAATTTGACGGGGTTTTCACCTTTAAAATAATATCAAATTGGACAAAAACTGAGCATCCACTTCAAAACTGAAGCTCTGACGATGAACAACTGCACATCCACAGTTTGATTCCAGCAGTGAATATTCATCAGGTTTAAAAATATAAAAAATGTAAAAAACAATTTGTTTAATTATAGTGTCACAAATACAGCTCAGTGTCGGAACCCATGATGGTTCTTCAAAGAAAATGCCAAAGACGGTTTGGGTAATAAAACCGGCTTACAAGAACAAACGTTCTGAAAGGCGAGGAGATTGGGGAGGGGGAGGTTGTCTTTGATTAAAAGGATTAGATGAGCAGGGTTTGCTTTTTACACCGAAACGGGCGTTTTTTACACCGACGGAAATTTTCCTTAAATACAATTCAGTCATAAATATAAATTTCGACTTGCCCATCTTTACGACAGAAAATTCAACTCACTAACACTCACCTGCTGAATTATAATATTGTTCACACTATGCATTCCACTAGTCTACCGTAACGATAAAAAAGAACACCTTCAAAATAATGGTCTATCCCAATGTCTTTCAACTTTTGAAGAGTGACAACGAACGTTCTGGACCCGGGCACTGCATGCATGCCATGGCCATACATACTGTTTGTACACTGTATGGATATACACTGTATGGATATTTGTCATTGTGTTTAATCTAATATCGCTAACCTTAGGTAAAGCTACACCTATTGCTGGATCATACACGGAATGTATTGCATATTTTCGGCTAAATTTCCCTTTGAGGGAAGTTAAAACATTTTTTCTAATCTAAGGATTGTTTCTCATAAAAACAGGTTGATACTAAATTATTTCATTCACACTTGAACTTACCGATAAGTCGAGCTAACGTTTTTGTAGGCTATAGTATAGGCCTATAGGCTAGCCTACCCTAACGTTGCCGTTTACGGCTTATCGCGGTAGGCACTGTCATATTTAATCATTTATGCCAGAAATTTTAAAAATTACGACGCGAAATTTTGAATGGTCGTAAAAAAAAAAAATACTATCATGAAAAATTATGACGACTTTTTCAGAGAAACGCAAACCCTGTAGATGAGTGTTTTGTTGCATTTGAGGAGTTCTGCTTTCACTCCATCATTAATAGCTCCATGGTTTGAGAGAGCAATTGTTGGGTTTGTTCTTGCAATGAGCAGATTTGTTGTTGAAGATTTAAGTTGAATTTTTGAAGCAATGCAAGTTTTGTGGTAATTTTTACCATCAATTCATGCTGTCCCACCACCAAAATGCAATGTGTTCTCATGGCAACACATTTCAAGGAAACTTTTTAACCTATATTGAAACTTAAAACTTGTCATTAATTACCAATTTTATACACTATAAAGTCTGTACTAATATTGTTGCACAACAGAGTAATATTCTAAAAACAGTTCTGTTCCATCCTGCCACTTGAAGGGGGTTTTGGATCATACCCATTTAAGAACTTTTGGACAGCAGGTCAATGTATAAATAATGCGCTATCTTGAAACATTTGTACAGTATGCTACGACGACCAAGTGCTACATGTGCACAAGTGTTCTATCCATGACTTAATTTAGTAAAATACAAAATTATGTGGAAAATTACAACGGCCTGTTGAAAAAGGGGTGGGCAGGAAAAGGAAATTGAAAGAGGGCATGGCAAACCGCCCCTGTCAAACAACAGAGCTAGGGCATTAACTTAAGTGTGTCAAAGTGGGAAGGCCGTAAAACAATGTTAAAATTTAAACTTGTCTTGCAATAATTAACATTCAAGAGCTGTACTTCAAATTAGG
The DNA here is from genome assembly GCA_009936505.3 of Holothuria glaberrima. Lineage (NCBI taxonomy): Eukaryota > Metazoa > Echinodermata > Holothuroidea > Aspidochirotida > Holothuriidae > Holothuria > Holothuria glaberrima. Next base: position 7,194 of record WURT03151859.1, read on the forward strand.
TGCATGAATGGGCCTAAGGCCTACTGTATGTACAGACCCCTAGTGAAATTGGATGATCTCTGTCATTGTTCATACTGTAGGTGTTAGAGTACATACTGTACGTGACATACAGCATCAAAAGAGGCATTTAACCTAGCCTACTGTACATACATAAGAGGACAAATTCTAGGAGTACGAACATGCAGCTAAGCCTGTTAGAATGTCACCCTATTGTTAAAACTGGGTTAGGTTAGGGGTTTCACCTGGCATTCAATTATGCCTGTGGTTCAGTTAGGGGTAAGGTTAGGGTTAAGTCAGTTTAGGGATTAGGCCTCGGTTAGGGTTGTAAAAGGCCTCCTAAATAATAATAAGTACATTGGATTCATCTAGCGCCAAATTAGGAATAAAACTGCTCTAGGTACTTAACCAAAATGCACACAACATAGTAATTACATTCAAAGGAACAAGTGAAAAAATGAGTCTTTATGTTACATTTAAATGCAATCCACCAATCCACCCTAGCAAGGCCAAATGTGGTCTGCTGCCTGCTTCTATGTGGCCTGTGAAACAATTCTGATTTGCTCCATTTTCAGCCGTCATACCTCTTGTCATTTGACCACAACTTAAACTTGATGTAAGTACACTGGAAAAACGCATTCTACAGTAAATGTGAATTAACATTTTTGTCGACAAAATAGAGTGAAACCACACCAGGGCAATTTTTGCCAACAATTAGAAAGGCCCATACTACAATATCATTTGAGCACGTGGTTGGCACACTGGTCACTCTAATGGACAGATGAGGTTTAACGGCCCCGTTTCCAACCTAATGGATAGAGTGGTATGTACATGTGTCTACATGGCTAACAGTCATTGAAGGGTGACGACAGTCACCAGGAGGATTTCCTTAATACTTGTCAGAAAAAGTATGGAAATCTCCTAGACAACTGACGTCATGCTACTGTATACATATATTGTGCACTGTACACACGTACATACAGTACTACTTTGTAAGATGTATATAGTTTGTAGATGAGGTTTAATGGCCCAGTTTCCAACCCATTGGTTTAAGTCGAGCCGGCCACAGCCTTTTTTCCAGTTGTGGCTCACTGGCTTGTTTTCTCTTACTCCATTGCTTGGATGAATACAGTATAGACGTACTTTCAAAAGCATAGTACACGTATACAATACGTATTCCTAAGAAGCAAGTCACCCACTTGATATCCGTATGTGAGCATGCTTTGCTATTGACCACAACACGAAGCGTAATTTCGGCTTCAAATTGCATTTTTTTTCTAAAAGTTTTCCAGGATAAGAGTATTATACCCAGGGGAAGGTGGGGTACAGTAGATCAGATTTTTTCAGGTTGAAAGTATGCCTCTTTAAGGGATTTATACAATCCCAATTCCATGTTAGATGTGTTGTTGCCCAAAGTGCAATAAAACATTCCTTGTAGGGTGCATCAGCATATCAATATACCAGAAACACCAGGTATTTCACACATACCCATACCAGTGGTATTGAAATTTTTCACAAATGAATATACCGAAAATACCAGGTATACCCGAAAACATGCCCAAGTACCTGGTAAAAATCATACCCAATAGAAATACCGAACCAGATAATGCTCGCAAACTTGTCATTCCTATTACTGCTTCTCACTGTTTGCCCTGAGCATGTTACGGTCAAATCCCTTTAACTGCTATGCACACAACCTTGGCATGTGTACTGTTTTCCAACACGTGTTTCATTCAGTGCATACGGCGATGGGAGCGCCAGTCTGTTTGCAATGGTAGAATGAGGGGATTGAAACTATAACAGGTGAGCAATGTATTTATGTACTGTAGCAGTTGCCAAGTATGTGGCACAGAAAGTTGAGCAGAATCGATCCTCTGCTATGAGGAAAACATGAATACAGCATGCATGTTAATAGTAGCTCCATGTAATGTTTGGGGCCCTTCCTGAACATGCTATGACTAATGGGCTCAAAAAGTGAACCATAGTAAGGGCAGTACACACCAAGTTTCCAACCCGGAGTAGTTTCTTTCACATACATAACTAAAATACAGATTGTAAAATACTCTAGCAACTCGTCAGAAACTGATTCTGTGCAGTACGTACATTCGTAACCTGGTAACTGTTAGCGGATATGAACAGTGCCTGGTATTGTATGTATACGATTACTCATACAGGACTATTAGCATGTAAAAACTTTACCTGGTGCTCGTTTTTATACCGATTCTGGGCACTGCAGCTGCAATTTTTACCTGGTAAATCTCATGCATAGTGCATACCAATTACAACGGTACTACATACCAGCCTTCAGTACTACTGTGTTCGTACCGACCCAGCTGGCGCTGTGAACTGTACACACAGCGTTCATACATATAGCTAGCTAGCACAGTACAAGGTGTAAGTGTACAGGCTAATATTTTTAATGGGTTCTAGCTCAAAATGAAAGTCACATAAGACACTTGTGTTTTTCATACTTTCATTTCATTCTTTTTAAAATGAAACCTTCTTCAAAGCTTCAAAATAACTTGCTACAAAAGAAGAGAAAACTGATAGAAAAATATTGCTGTCATGAAAGAGTGAATACTTATTCATTGGTCTCATGTAGAGTGTGTGCTAATTGTGTTTGATTGGTAGTGCAGTTAATGTGCTGAGTACCTGTACTTACTGGAACTGTGAAAATTTCCAGTATACCTGGTATTTGTCAGCCGATATAATAGTATCTGGTTTTGTTCATTCCGACGGAGCCTAATTCCTTGATATACAAAGTATTCTTGTTTTTTTTTTTGGTTTATACAGTAATTAACTAATTATGAAAATTGATCCACTGTGTTCCGTACTCAAGTGCACAGGGCACAGTGGATTACCCCACCTAATGACACCAAATGATTACAAAAACTGAAATTTAGTGGAATACAAGAATACTAGTATTATCTTTGCCCAACAAATTCACTTTATACCTCATAGTTACATAACGATAGGGGGTAGACGGGGCACAGTGGATCATGGGGCACAGTGAGTCACTCATACATCTGTTTGTTATGTATAGTGTCCCCTATATTATATAGGCCTACTCTTAAAATAAGTTAATATCACAACTACAGGGGATCGTCTAAATCCGTGACGACTCCATGTGATGTGACGAACATGACGAATGTTGAAATCTGTGATGATTCCGTGACATACACTAGGTCGCGCCAGTGTTCGTGTATGTAGCCTATTCTACAAACTGGATGACATTGTGACTTCCTATTATTTCCATATAAATACACGCTGACATCATGTCTATCCAGGATAATGCCAGCAAGTTTTATTCACAATTCCAAAGATCGTGCGCCAAAAGTTCCCACGAATTCCCAAGGTCAGTTGACATGCTCTTGATGACATCGAGAGAGGATAATTTTGTGGCCCATGGCAACATCAAAGATCATTTCACTATACAACTATGATTGTCACTCCACAAATAACCATCTCTCTCATTCCAAGAGAACAGTTAAAGACATTTTCCCAAAGCTCAAATGATTTTCCAAGTTAATGATCGTCACGGAAAGGATCGTCACAGATTTCCATGATATATAGTTTTCCGTGTCTTTGTGTCCTATTGTATGATCTTGGTAAGGTGCTCCCAGCCACATAATTTTTTTTCTCAGGACGAATATGGGGGGTGGAGTTGGCTTGGTGGTTGAGTGTACTGCAGGGCTCGAAAATAGTCTGGCGCTCTGGCGCAAAAGCGCCAGAGACGGCCGCGACTGCTCCAGGAAAACGAA
>WURT03151881.1:0-10951 GCA_009936505.3 Holothuria glaberrima
GTGGAAAACATTTTTACAATTTTGAAAATAAAAAATTGTATTTGTTTAATACCCCTTCCCTGTAAAAATCTCGAAAATTTTCTGGCATCTTTCTGAACGCTTGGCTTTTCACCGTGTGAACTAACAGATTACGCCATATAACACTGTGTTGTGTCGATAAAAGAGGCTTAATTAATTTTGCTATAACTAATTTCATGACATGTCTCCTTGTCAAATAAAATAATTTTATTAGAGAAATCATATTGCTCATTCATCTTCAAAAGCCCATTTCATTCCTTAGTATCTAGATGTTCTGCCAACCTGTAGTAAAAATGTCACAGTATCGCATAACTCTCAGATTATTCAGTTACTTTCTGAGTAAACTTCACTGTAAGCGAATCTTATTCTGACAGTTTACAGTTTTCATGCTTAACGAGTTGTGCAGTCCCTCTAAGAAGTCGACCAATAAAAAGGGAAATCGTAATATGTGTCACCGACCATACGCTATTATAACTAGTTTGATTGGCTAGATAGATTTCTGGCCAAACTAAATGACATTTGGAGTGTTTTAGCTATGGGCGTAGCAAGCGGGTTGTCTGGGTGGACACTGTCCCTTGGCCACCAGCCAAGATCAACAAAACAAACTTGTGGTTTTGGGCCCTGCTATGATGGTCGGCCCGGCTATGATGCATTATCATATTATGCAGGGTTTACTTTAAGTTTTAACACACGTTTGATATAACGTTATTGTATCGAGTTATAACAGCAACAGGAATAGTTGTCAATAGACGACAGGAAAAAGTATCACATAAAGTACCATATGTTGTGTATTTGTCAATTTGTAAATATGTGCGTGGATGGCCGTATAAGGCTTATGCAATTGGGATTATGATACTATTGGTTTTGGGACCCTTCACTACTCTTGTCCATGGGCCCTAGAGGGTCTTGCTATGCCCGTAGTTTTATCCTCTAAAAGAAACGTAGGAGATTCCAACTCTGTCAATTTGGCTTCGCTCTGTATTTGACTTTGAATTATGCGAACATTCTTCATGAAAAAATAACAGCGTTTATGATGAAAATATATTTTATAATTTTTTCACGATAATAGAATACTTTTAAAGATGAAGGAACATGTGCTTTTACTTACTATTACTTTACATTTAAATAGTCTATATACCACAATGGTATAATTTAATCAAACGCCACGCTTACATGCAACAAATGATGTGAACATTTTTTTATGTTACCCAGCCCACCCCCTGCCGAGATATTTCCCCAACATGTAGTCTGGCTGAGGTCCTGCCAGTCTCTTATATTAAAAATGTCAAGAGAACTTTCACAGTTATTTCAGATAAGTGACCATATACAGTTATTAAGCGTACTGCTTACAATGAAGTATTATGTGACTTACAGCCAAGATGCGTGGGACACTACAGAAGTATATCAGTTCTAGGCATCTCTAGTTGACTATTCCAGTCTATCAATGAACATCCTTTGCAGCTATCTTAAGATCAATAAAGTTAAAGGGAATTGCTGTTGTATTGCAATGAGACACAAATTTTAGTGATGAATTCCTTCACTGAATCCATGGAGCTACTAATAGCTCCATGCTGAATCACAGCCCTTGACTATGGGGCTATTACGGAGCTAGCCGTAACATCTCCATGCCTTGACAAAGACAAGGCTTAAATCCTTTAAACAGTCTGTGGTCAACAGAGTTAGTTTGTTTACAAAAGGGACTAACTGCTGCAAGAGGAGAGACAGAGTTCCCCCGGGAACAGATCTAGTTAAAAAACCGAGGAGATGGTCCATTGTATTCGTTGTTAGGGAATATAAAATGGCATAAAAAAATACATCGTGCGAAAAAAAGAAAACCGAAGAAAAAAATACAAAATAGAATTACTTTGTTATTTCCACACATGCCATAGAAAAATTAAAACAATGTAAAAAATGTGACATTCCAATCGTTTGTAAATCTTTCAGAAAGATTGGTTTTTTATTTGGGCTTTTCCAGATTGACCATATTAATTGCACATACTCAATGATGTTACGACCTACGACTAAATCATGAACTACACCACAGACAAATTATAATAGACTGACAGACCAGAAATCTGGACTGCGTGTAACATTGGAAATACAATCTCCATTGCATTTCGCTTACGAAAACATAACGAATGTAAATATACCGAGAAGGTTACTAGTAAAACTACTCACAAACTAGACAGGAAACACAAATCGCAAAACATTTCTGGTTTGTTCAAAATTTCAGCTGCTACCAATTACCCACCCCCCCTAAAATGATGGGAAATTAAAATGGAACACAATTTTCAATTTAAGTCAAACCGCATGTTAGTAACAGATACCAACAAATGAAAAAAAAAAAAAACTCAAATGCATTGGATACGATCTGTAGCCTTCATTTGGAAAATAGGCTCTTTAAAGAGGTGCATCTTTAACCCCTCAAATGATAAATAAATTGCCAGCAACATCTTTTATTCATCACCCTTTAAACTGTATAAATCTAAGATTTTTCACATTTTGCCATAAGATCTGGAAACAGGAGACTTTTTTACGTTTTCAGAAAAGTAAGTGTCGCAAGCTCAAATAACCTTAAAATTTTTAACTAATCATTGAATATATGAAGACGTAGCTTCCCCGATCCACTGACAAAATATGTTGCAAAATCGAATGAAAGCTTTCAGCTGAGCTAACATGTATCTTTCACTTTGAATGAAAATTGTTTTGTTATTAAAGGCATCATGGAAAGTATATAATTTGTTTGATGACGGAAATGATTTCATTTATGCAAAGTGTTAAATACTTGTGAGTTACAACAGGAGGATAGAAGGTTTACGTTTAGTCTTCTTTGTTTTCGTTCTGACTCTTGATTCCAGCTGGCAACAACTATGGGATGTCAAATGGGTTTCTACTGTAGAACTACACTACGATATGTTATATCTCCCCTTTTCTGGAAAAAAAATGATAAAAACATGATTAACAAAATAATTATGATTAAGAGTTCAACAGTTTAATCAAGCTGTGGATGATTAAAGTTTAAGCAATTACAGATCAAACTAGGGAAAAGATGGAACCGCAACCTTACAATGGGTCTTTTATGTCCAGGTCCCTACACATTGTTCACTGGTTCATGCATGCACGATTACATTAATCACTTTCAGTTTTGTTACCCAAGATAAAATACATCAAGTTAATTAACTAAAACCTTTATTGTCCCCAGAATCCCTAAGAGAACTATAACTAAACTGTTTACAAATCAAGACGGTTTAGTGATTTAACCTTTCGTTTAATTTGGGTTTTGTATCTGGGTAGTTTGGTCAGTTCGGTAGTTGTGTTCCACACGTACAACCTGGGAGTCTCGTGCTGTCCTATCAATGTCGCAGGCAGCCATTCATTAGTTGGTAGAAGTGGCAGCATTCTCACTGGATCGCCTGATTTACGGTTGTTGTCGTAAGCCTACCGTTGCTTATCTTTATTCAAACGAAGTTTCACCTCAGCCGGAATAACTGGATTTGTCTGCAAAAGCTTTCTGGTGGTTGGTAGTTTGTTTCTTGGATCTTCCGTCCATGAGAAGTTGCGATGGAGACAAAACCACAACTAGGTAGAGATGTTGGTTTATAGTCCAATAAAGCCAAATAATTGTCCTCACACTTCCTGTATGAATGACCCCCTCAGCTTCGTCATTGACCTGTGGATAATGAGGTGAGAAAACAGAGGGTTCAATGTTATCTTCATCTCAGAACGTTTTTGAACTCTACGGACACCTACTGAGGGCCATTATCTGTCCTCAGCTTCTCAGAAATCCCTAGGCAAGTGAATTGTTTCTTCAAGGCTTCTGTAAAAGTTTGCTGGTGATTTTGGTGAGCTGATCAACCTCTATGAATTTGGAGTAGAAGTCAACTGTAACTCAATGCTGCCCACTTTCCCACTCGAAGAGGATCTGTTACTACCTCTGTCCAGGGAAGATCAGGAAGCTTTTCATCCTGATAAGTATTACAACTATGGCAATCCTTCACCATCTGTTTAATAGTTCTGTTCATGCTTAGCCAATATAATGACTCTTTGACCCTTTGCTTGTATTTCACAATACCCATGTGAGTTTTGGGGATTTGTGCCAATATGTCTGATCTCATACTGGGTAGTACCACGATTCTCATGGCTTAGTAGATAATTTCATCCAAACAACTAAATCATCCCGAAGACTTCAGGATGCTCTGATAGTATGTGGGACTTTATGCATTTTGTCTGGTTATCCTTTCATGTTGTATAATTCATTCATCTTATTGGTCGTTGACTATTGAAGCTGCTTGTATCTATTTGGAGAAACAGTTATGTGTTGTACCGTGCTGACCAAGAGTGGTGAAGGGCCAGGCTCTGTTACTTTCAGATTTGCTCCTCTGAGGGAATCTATGGGAATCTCTTTACCTGGCACATATTTTACTCTCAATTCGTAGGCATGTAGCCTTAGCATCATTGCTTGCAATCTCATGGGCAGATTTCAATGGTTTTCTAAATATTACTTGTCAATGCTTATGGCCAGTTTCAATTTTAACTCTCTTTCCGATGATGAAATGATAAACCTTTTTGCAACAATGTAAAATCGCCAACATTTCCTTTTCAATTTGGGCACACCGCATCTCCACCAAGGTCGTAGCTCTAGATGTACAGGCGATGGTTTGACCTCCTTGCAACAAAGTTCTACCCAGTGCATAACTGCTGGTATCGCATTGAATCGTAAGTGTCTTAATGACACTATTGTTAGTTAGCACTGGAGCGGTTGAGCACAGTTTTTTAATTTCTGGAAGCTCTGCTCTTGTGGCTGACCCCACTGGAATGCTTCGTCTCTCTTAGTAGTCTCACAGTCTGTGAGGGGTTTATCTATTTCGCTCAGCCTTTTAAAAATTAGATTTGGACAGATACTATACAAATCCAAAGAAACGCATTACCCACTCTTTGCATTGGAATCTAGGCATCTCTCTTTTCGCCTACACCTTCTGAGAGTATGGCATGAGCCCTTCACTTGTCAGCAAGTGACCCACTTAATTGACTTGCGTCTGTCTGATGTGACACTTTTCGAGATTCAGCTTTCAATTCCATTCTGTGGCCCTTGCTTTGACCGTGTCAAGGATCTTGGCATGTGTCTCTATATCTGGTTCTGCTACCAGAATTTCATTCATTACTGCTTATGCTCCTTGTATTTCGTGTAAGATATCGTTCATAGTTTTCTGAAACAATTCTTGGGCACTTTTAATGTCAAAGGGTAGTCGGAGTCACCTATATCTTTCGACAGGTGTGTTGAAAGAGGTTAAAAGACTGGATTCATAGCCAATTTTGATCTGGAGAAAACCTAATGTTGCATCCAGAACTGAAAAGACTTTTGCATCGGGCATGGATGCTACCATTTTTTCCAGTGTGGGGATTTTGTATTGTTCCATTGTTCCCTTTTTATGACTCCACAAAGGCCTTTCGGGTCAAGACGTATTCTCTCTTTTGCCCCTTTTTACAATGGATACCATGTAGTTGACCCTGTCGGTTGGCTCTATGACCTTTGCATCTGGCCTTTACTTACCATTACTTTGAGTTCTCTTTGATTTTAGCCAGGATAGCATGTGTTGCCTTCCTGGGTGCAAGTACCATTGGAGGCACTGCTGGGTCAATTTTCAGTGAGTACGTACCTAGAAGGTGTCTGACAGGGTATGAGTTAAAGAATTTTGTATATGTTGAAAATTCTTTTACTAAGGTGGAGGGTTGCCTTGGAACCTTCTGACAACAATGGTTAATTGCCAGCAATTTTTGCAACATAGAATGTTACATATTAACACTTGTCTTTGTGTTTTACTGGTAGGGTAACGCAGCCCTTCACTTCTATTACATGAATTGTGTAAGATGCAAATTTATGCTTGGATCTCTTAAGTGGTTGCTGGCAGTTTAATTTTGTAAATATATTATACGGCATAATAGATTGAGCTAATCCTGTGTCGATTTGCACCTTCGGACTATGCCATCTATATTTGCATTTTTATACCACTTATCCATATCAGTTGGTTTTCTTTCCCCCTCTTTGACTATGTAAATGGGATACGCAAAGTCATCTGACTCATTAGACTGTAGTCGCCACCAGCCAAGGGATTTCCTTCATTTTGTATGCTAGAGTGCTCTCTTTAACTGTATGTGTTGGCTTCCGAGAACGACATACAGCAGCAAAATTTTGTCCTCCTGCTTGGCAGGTATGGTTCCTATCATATCTGTAACCACATTTTGTATATTTCCTTTTTCCTTTCCTTTTGGATTTTTCCCTTTTGGGGTAACTGATAGCCGTTTGATCTTTTCTGACCCCTTTTCCTTTTTATGCAGAGCATGCACTTCTGATTCTTTATTTATCACTTTCATTGAATCTTGAGCCACTTCAAAATATTGACCAATCTGTATAGCTTTTGCTAAAGGGTGAGGTAATCCCATTCATCAAGACATGCACTTCTTTTCACTGTTTGACTGAAGGATTTTACAACAATTGCATGTCTCAGAATCTTTCTTGGTAATTTCATTCTTTAATCAAAGGGTTCAGGTCTGTAACAAAAGCTGTCAAATACCACGTACCATTTTTTCTTTGATGAAAGTTGACTGTTGGCCTTATTTAACTTTTCTTGGTTGAAATAGGTCTCATTCGTTATATACACCTTCTAAGGTTTCATTTTCTGCTGGTGCTGCCTCACTATTTGTACCCGTCTTTACATTTTGCAACTGAAACGTTTGGTAGATGTGCCTGCCTTTGCCACCTATGTGTGTCATCAAGTAGTTCACAGTTTCAATTTCGGACTTCCCAGCTATTGGGCCATCAAAGCAAAATTTACGGTGTTGCTTGAACCGTGACCTCCTCCACTCTTTATGATTATCCTAGGCTTGCTAGTTCATGGTCAGTTTGTCACTTTTCGTAGACATGTTTTCATTTTGTTACTACGACTGGTTTTTGCTTATTATTTTGACACTGATACCGTAATAAAACAACGTTAGCTTCATAAGTTGTTCAGTTATATGCTACCTTCATGTATAGCCCAAACGATTTACATAGGTTGTTTAGACTCTACGGTAGGCCTGGGCTATTCACAAACGTGAGTAGAGCACAGTTGTTGCCTTGAATGAACATTCATTTTTTACGAATCAATGCAATTTCTCGAAGAAAACCAGTGTAAAACAGTTCTTTATTAACCTCGCCCGTACTACCATATAAAATACCCGTTGGTTACTACTGGAAAAAAAGGCCGTGGCCGGCCCGACTTAAACCAATTGGTTAGAAACTGAGCCTTAAAACTTCATCTAACTAAATAACTAACTACAACAGGAGGAGGCTAAAAGTTACCTTTCGTGAGTGGCTGTCATTGCGCTTGATTTCAGTTACCCTGGGAAAAAGTATGGAACGCCAAATAGGTTCCTATTGTAGAATGACACTACGATTTGTTACACAAAACTTTATGACAGAGTAGAAAATAGATGCAGTAATACTTTACAGCAGGTAAATATGCTACAGCAAGATGATAAAATTAAAATTGAGCCATCTGGAATTAAACTATTTCACATTTTGTACGAAATAAATAAATATATATATATATAAAACAATATAAAAGGATACACACCAACTTGACATAACTAGGTGCACGCTTGATGCGTTAACTCCCAACTGTATGTATTTATATAATACATACAGTGGGAATCAAAGCATCAAGCGTGCACCTAGTTATGTCAAGTTGGTGTGTATCCTTTTAAAATACATACAGTTGGGAATTAACGCATCAAGCGTGCACCTAGTTATGTCAAGTTGGTGTGTATCCTTTATATTCTTATGTTTCTGTGTTCCCAATACGTGGAATCCTTCATTATATATATGTATATATATATATATCAAGCCCACTATCGTCCGTTTTATATTTATAGAATCCATAAGGTGAAAGAAGAAAATTTTTAGGATAGGAACTATTACGTAGTTGGAAAAGCGATTTAGAGACCACACGAAGCATTTCTCCAAATTGACAAAGGAAAGCGGTATGATATGATCATTGGATACAACACTTGAACTTTAGCGAGTAATAGTTGTAGCAAATATGGCCTACGACAGTTACAGATTAAGTACTTATTAAAACTTTGGCGGACTTGAGTAACTGTCTGTGGATGAAAAATATCTCATTAATCAACAGATAAAAGAATCTTCCAGCAAAGAAAAGTCTCTAAAGTGGACTGAAGGAAGAAGGTACAAAGATGGCCGTTTTGCGTTACTGAGAGCTCTGTATATCTGGACCTTAAAAAAGGCTTCAATGACAGGATAAAGGAAACCAATTGCATGGAATTAAATAATTCTTAGCAACACTTTGTGTAACAAAGCGAAGTATTGAATTTATCATGTTATTGCTTACCGCTCACCGTAAATGTTGGAAAAGTGAAAACACGAATAATAAAAGAATATTCAAACCGAACATATGTTTTGAGATGGAAAGTATTTTAGCTGGTTTGTTAAGTATGTTGAAAATTAATCATCACAAGATAAGCCGGGTGAGTGAGACAGCATTAAGATAACCAACCATATTGCCGTTCCCAGTCATATCAAGGTATTCTGCGATTACATGGAAGAGAGCTAGGAGATTCAGGAAGAAATGCACTTTGACTAGTCCTCCAGAATAAATAAGTTATCGTCAAAATGTTACCCTTTTCATATCTTTGTGATGAATCCTTTATCATGCAGTTTTGTGTTTCTTTGAGGGTAATAAGTGTTGAGTTCAAAAGACACTCTTCTTGCGAAAAATCCAAAATCAGTATCATCATAAAGTTAGGTTATGCAGAGATGTCGGAGAGGGCCTAGGTAGTTGGGTTCGCCCGCCAGGCGGGACTGTATTACCCATGCACCTACACTGACTGAATGCAATCGTAATACCAAATGAGTACGTCGAAATGAGGTAGGTATTGGGCACTTGCTGCAAAGTTAAAGCTAGAGCTAGCTTTTGTGGTCTGAAGTACACCAAACACAAATACTGACTCCGAGCTGCATCTGTTGTATGAATTGTGGTTTTCTTTTTTTTTTGGGAGAGGTTTCTATGATAGATTGACATTTGTATCCCCGATTTCAGTCATGTTTTACTTGCGTAATGAAGAAGTGCGTGTCCTGTTTTACATTCTGAATACTCATAACGCAAACAGCGAGCAGACATTTGGTATTTATTCACGATTTTTAAATGATATAATACGTACCTTTTTTGGAAGTGTTGTAATTAGGTTGGACGAGCTATGTTCTCTCTAGATGTCTTATTTAATGTTTAAAATGTACGAAAGGAACATATGTTTAAAAGAAATAAGAAAGATCTAAAAATTGGGATGATACTTGTTAAAAACACTTTCATCTCTCTTGAAACATAGCCAGAATTTGAAAAATTAAAGAAACTAATGATTTCGGCAGAAAGTAATCCTGAGTATCGAAATAAATTGATAAGATCGATACTGCAATACCCGTTTTATATACGATAAAAGGAATTAAATGAGTATTGGGGGAAGCAGATCACTCCACAGCTTTGGAAACCGCTCCTCAAGGTTGAAACGAACCAATAAGATGCAGGTAAAAGAGAATTTGCCTCTCAATTTGTGTAATAAAGATGATATAAAAACAAGTGAATGTTTTTGTACAAATGTAAAAAGACTTTTTCTTCAAACAGTAGCATACGTTGTGTTAAAACGAGTAAGAAGATCAAGGTTATGCTACCACTAAATTATAGTGTACGTGATGATCTTTCTTTCTTGTCTTATGGGGATATTTTTATGTCGAGTATGATTTCATATTCTGTAAAAACTGTTCGGAATCTGCATGATTTTTAACTTACCATACAAAGAATTTGCACCCAAGGGTTAACATTTCGGCATGGACGTTGGGTTGCTTTTTTTCTACTAATTCGTATACTGCACAAACTTTCTTTTTCTGTTATCCCCCCCTCCCAAAAAAAATAACTAGAAAGTTATGTTAAAGGTTTTGTTTCTGTATTCATCTATTTTTTTTTTAAAACTCTTATCGGATGTAGGTCTATGTAAATGATACTATCTGAAATCATAACTCCGTTATCATTTAAATTTCAAATACTTTATAATTATGTTACTGAATGTAACTGGCAAATACATTCCATCAATGACCTTTCTGAAACCTAGGCTGTCATTTTTCTACAAGAGAAATTTTAGAACAGATATTAGTTTAGTTCCACTGTTTTCATTCCTCACGAGTATAAATGTTCTGTTGTATACCTGTATAAGTAATAACACTTTGTTTACTCCTTATGCACTCGCCATCATCTTTGTACAGAACCGTCGGAAGGATTCTATTTGGGGGATAAGACAGTTAATGTCCTAGATTTTGGCATTCTTAGAATAGCTTCTGACCGGTCCCAAGCAGTTTGTGTCAGTTTTTGGAAAAAAGATGAAAACAGAAAACAGGTTGGGTGGGAGTGGGGTGAATGGTCTGTTTAACCAACCCCACCCCACTTTGATCCCCTGCTACATAATAGAGTACTGGTCTCCATGCTCAGCACGTAAAGAAAATTGTCTACTCTGTACTGTAGGATAATTGGGCCAATCGCCTTAGCGAAGACTTAGGTACGGGACCGGTTGGGGGTAGCTCCACACAGAAATAATCCAGAGAAGAAGAAATAATTATCTCAGTTCCAACTCGATTTTATTTTCTAATTAGTTCCATTCTCAAAGATGATTAAGATCGATCAAATTATTTAGATGATGATTGTAGAGGAATTATTCCAGCCGGCCTATTGCAAATATCAACTATATACAATGACTACATGTTGTTTACGTTTCGGAGTCTGGAACACGCGTGTCTAAGGAAGGCTTGTGGGCTCGGGTGTGGAAGCTCCGCTTACCTCGTGGCTACCTAAGAAAATCCCGGAACTAAATGCAGTTCCCTGATTGGTTAAAA
>WURT03151892.1:0-28650 GCA_009936505.3 Holothuria glaberrima
TGAGTTTGACGTCCAGTATGGCGGACTCCGCTGTTGTCACATGTATTTGTGACGTCAGTGAAGAACCTCTATAGGGAGTTGTTAACAGTAAATCTAGTATTTAATTCTAAGTTTCATGTCAGCTTGACTGGTCGACTGAGAAAACTCACTCATTTTTCATTACTGTGAGAATGAACACGTTAGTTTCTAAAATCTAGTTTACAGTATAATATCTGGGGACGATCAAGGTTTTACGGTCACTTATACTTTTTTATTTCAATGAGAATGCTGTTATATGTAATAGATACCCAGACATGACAGCGGGCATCACAGACCAGGGGCCGACAATTTTGAATACGGAGGCTGCGTCCTCGTAAGTAAGGTGTGACTGGAGAAATCATTCAACATAAATGCGAAGGCCATAGACGTAAATTTGGTTCCTTCCCGATATTTTGCTTACATTAGATTGCTTTTGTGACTATTCTAAAAGAATTCTAGAGAAAAATCCTGTGTCCGTCAGGTGTATACTAGAGCTGCTAATGAATTATTTTCCCCTTCAATCAGCAGATCAGGTGTTGCCCAAACATTCTTATTGTAATTGGCTACAACGCTGCTAAAGATATAGGTACCCCTGCCTGCATATGATCAAGGGTCCACATTACTTGTGGTGTCCAGAGCAACGGGTATAGTGGGTTCAGTGACAAAGCCTTGGAAACAAAAAAGCATGGCTTTTTAAACAAAATTTTGAGCACAAGTACGGATCTTGGAATTGTCTACGATTGTCATTCGTTGCGCAATGACCAGGCCATATATATATATATATATATATATATATATATATATACTTTATCAGTTTGTAAATCAAAGCCTAGACCTGGGGTTCCAAACCTGTGTAACGCGTACCACCAGTGGTACATTTCTCGGTGGTACGCGGCGTGGTACACAGCATGCTCGATTTTTTTATTGTATTGTTTTTAATTCTCCCTCAAGCATCCCTCAAGCGGTTACATGGTACACTGACTGGTGTTTGTTATCTGCCATTGTGCACTTATTCATCCTTGATTCAATCAATCCACTCTCCCTCATGCATTCCTCAAGCGGCTGTACACTGCAGCAGTGTATTCGGGGCGCAAAAGGCTCCCCTACTGTCCGTCATGAGTGAAAAAGTTGAGGCAAAACAAGAAAATGCTTCAAAATATGTCAAATATATAGCACCATTTTGCATTTCATCCCTCTTTCAAAAGCAAAAATTTTCCAAAGGGGAGGGACGTCCCCCTCTCCTTTGGAAATTTTTAGACCCCTACCCAAGACAGAGATCAATCAAACCTTGCACCCCCTCAATTGAAAATTCCTGGATATGCTCCTGCACTGACAGCTGTTTGATATCCGTGTTAGCGCATAAACACTATTATAGCCTAGTTAAATATTGGTAAAGTGGTACTCGGTGGCACCACGAAAATGTGAAATGTAGAAGAAAAATGTAGTAGAAAAAGGTTGGGAACCCCTGGGCTTAGACTAATAGTCGGTCCAGTTGAAAAGTGGTGGCACTTTAGTGGGGAAAGTGGATAACGAGAGGGGTTGTAAGGGTTTCTGAAACAACGGTTTCAGTTATCTCTCAGACAACGGTAGCCTACAACTATATACATGGGCGTGTTGAAGCGCACTGGGAATATTTTGTAGAGCATGAGGGTTAAGAGGTTGGACAAGTGACTACAACTGACTTTTTAATGATCCTCTTTAAAGGGTTTAAGGTTACAAAACTAAACCCGCTCTCAAAGTGTCTACCAAATAATTTTAGAGAAATCTTAAGGTGTCAAAATTTTCCGACCGAGACTTTGAAGGTTTCGTACAAGGGAAATCGCCCTCTCTTCTTCTTTTATAGCTATTCGATTGATATTAAGTAAGATGTCATGTAAATACTTAAACACTCACAGATCTCTTATTTCTCTCCGCATTTCCTTACGGACAGCTTACCTGTAGTCGAGTCATCTCTCTAGTACAGTTGGACGAAGGTATGATTACCTCAAATTCCCAACTTTCATGCGTATATCGCAAACTTTTATTTTTCACTGTTTCCTGCAATTTTACTGAAAACAACTTACATTGTACAGAATTTTCAAGATATCCTGAGAACGATCCATTTTTATAGCCTTGTAGGCCTATGCATGCACACATGGCTACGATCCAGGTTAACTTGAAATGTCTCCCCGTTACTTCTCGCAAATGTTTAACCGCCCAGCAGTATCGCATTATGTAGCCTATATATTTGCGATGAAAGGCTGCGAATTTCTTCATCCTGTGACAGATTGCATACTTTGTTGCACACGCTACCGTACGTTATTGGAATGATTGTCAGATTCCGTTATAGATGTATTTAAGTACGGTATTATCATAGCAGTCAAAATTACGCGAGCATCAACACTGCACATTACGTGAGCAGTACGACGGCGGAGCTTCCAGGCGGAGTCTGTTCTATTCAGCTAGTTTAGAACGGTACCTCGCACGCCGTCGTGGTTGGTCATGTTGAGTTGAGTTGTCCCTTGGGAACGTAGCTCCTTAAGGGAGCAGAACTCCTTCGGGAGTATTGCTTGGTTTTCGCCCAGGCGCGGTTTTACGGGAGGGCTTTGGGGGCTCAAGTCCCCCCAAAATTGGCTCCTCAAGTCCCCCCAAAATTGGCTCAAGCCCCCCCAAATTTTTTCCAAGGTTGTGTATTATATTCATGCTATGTTTGCGCGTATTGAGAAAAACAAAATTGTCGAACACATTTGTGCACATCTTGGTCCAGTGGATTTAGTTTCTCAAATGTGTCATGCAGACAGGCATGTGATCACGTTTCTTATATCCCACGTCCACGTACGTACCCGGTACACCGTTGTTTTGACTGTATTTAGTACGCCACCCAACGCTTAGCCTTAGAACTTTATTACAGTACGTATGCACAGTGCAGGCGCCTGTTAGCTTACCCAGCTGCATTCTTACGTTCGACGCCAATCCCTACATGAATGAGTTTGTCAAGGGAAACTGTCGACTGAGTCTCAAAATCACATAGGTTTATGATTCCATAACATGGGAATTTGGGTCAGATAAGTAACATATATGATAGTATGTACATGCATGTAAATCAAGTTAATAGATTAATCATCTGCTGGAAGTTAAAAACGAGTATTTTCGTCCCTGATTTTGTCAAGTTATACTGGCAGTCCTTTTTACTGAGTCAAATCTACAGGCCGGATCGTTACTTCCATCAATGTGAACAGGTCAGGTTGCCCGTATCTCTCAGTAACGCTAGCTACATTCTTCCGAGTTAAAAATATATATGCCCGTACAGTGGCGTACGCAGGGGGGGGGGCGTGGGCCATGCCCCTCCTCACGGATGCCAATTTTTTTTAGATCCTAGAAATACGCAAATTTTGTAACACAAATTTTACTTCAAAAGGTAGCATATGTGGCACCAGATTGCATGTAAGGACACCTAATTTTTCAAAAATTTTCAAAGGGGAAGGGGACACCCCTTCCCTTAACCCTTCCCCCAGGTCAGCTATTACACAACATACTGCATGCCCCCTTGAGAAAAAAATTTATTTTTCTGTTTCAAGCCCCCCTCCTAAGCCCCCCCCCCCAAAAAAAATCTCGGTCTAGAACCGCGCCTGTTTTTGCCCCTTGGGTCTTCGCCAGAAAGTCGAGGGGACTTCTGAAAAAAAAAATTAACGTGAGCAATAACAAAGTCACACACTGCACATGGCTGAAGTAAAACTAAAAACAAAGGGACACAAAACTGTGTGTAGATGCCTTTAAGTATTGTCCGGTACCCCATGAGAGAGGGCTATTATTGGAAGCATTATAGCTGACATAGGGTACTGGGTTTCATGTTTCGCGGCGTACTCCCGATACAATCATTGAACTGTATGTCAGCCTCATGTATACATGGCGTAATTAAGTAATCCTGCCACATCTTCTATGATAATCAAAAGAAAGAAAAAAAATTGGGCAACAGTATAAAAACAATGGTTGGCTTGGGGTTGTTAGTTGTTACAAACCTCGTCGATGCCTGCGTATGCCGACATGATCGAAGCCGTTACCCTGTCTTGGTTGCCCCCTGCAATGCTAACACAACCATCTTCATAGCCTACAAATTTATCGCCATTGCAGTAGCGATATCCACCATTACTAAACACCAGATTGAAAGAGTCCCAATCAAGAGAGCATCTGAGAATACAAAACAAAAAAATTCTGTATAAATAACTAGTAATTGCAGTATAAAACAATTAAGAATTATTTCATGTATTGACTTCCTAACAAACGAGATAATTTGATACCAATGGTATCTTTCACACAATAAATTATGCTTCTCAGTCTATTTATCCACCTCCCACCTTTGCACCTAACTCCCCGATACTGAATATAGACCAAGACCTTTTTTTCACAGGTATAACATTATTGTAAACATAGTTGTTAGGGATGTTTTAAAAGTAAACTTTTGTGGCTAGTACGAATACTTTAATGACTTAACTTTTATGTAAATGAAACAATGTATATCCGTTGATAATGGTAATATAAATAAACGGAGGCAACAGTTATGAAAAAAGGTTAATTGTAGTGGCAGAAGTACCTTGTCGGCATCCATACTTGCTTGGTTGGGGAGAAGTAAAATTCATGTGCATGATCCGGGTCAGCTATTTTATCAGGATACTCGTTGAAAAGACCCCAACGGTAATGTCCCCATTCATGCACAAGTACCCTTCCTGTAAGTAAAACCGATTAAAAATAGTTATCAGAGCTTTTTTACAAAAAAGAACTAAAAGCCGCACGACCCTAGCCCTGAACGGGCCCGTAGCCACGGGGGGGGGGGAGGGCATTTCGGGGCAATGCCCCCCAAAAATATTTGTGCCTCCCAGATGAAAATTGAAACCACATAATAGTTAATGTGGTGGAATATTTAATGCCCCCAATCACAACCCTTGCCCCCCCTAAAAATGTGAAGCTGGCTAAGTTTGCGTCCATTTGTGCCCTTCTTTATGGTTGTAATTCCAAAACTGTCCTTTTGTAATCCCATCTATGCATCTTGTGTTTGCTAAAGCAAAAATCTATGAACTTCGGGGGAGGAGTGAGGGATAGCAGAAATTGTCATAAGGAGCCCGTCGCTCGGGAGCAGCCTTAACGTCAAAAGGCTTAACACTACAGGGTTTAATATAGTCATAAATAATTTCACTCACATAATCAGTCTTCTTCAAGTGAAAATAAACCAGTAAGTCCGGGACAGACGTTACTCGCGGCTGTGCGAAACAATCTGCCAAGCAGTAGAAATTACTTTGTCAACCATTTATGACTAATTTATAGTCTAGTTTGTTAGAGAATCCTATGAAACTGTATTTATATGATTTACATCAAATATATGTAGGCTACATGTGTACATGTTCCAAGGAAAAAACAATATCCAGTCTGATACCTACACTCTAAAAAATGTTGTGTAGAATTTACACATTGCTGTTTGACTAGTCCACCTATCAACAAATGTGTAGAAGTTACACATGTTTGTGTGATTAATTTACCCAGCATGTGTATTAATTACACATGTTGTGTAAATTTATTACACAAACATGTGTAATTTCTACACATTTGTTGCTAGGTGGACTAGTCACACAGCAATGTGTAAATTCTACACAACATTTTTTAGAGTGTAGATAATTGCCAAATATGCCGATGTAAAAATAACTTCACTGCCATGTAGCATGTATGCAGACTACTTCCTTTTTTATTCACCCGAGGTGAATAAAGTATTGCCAACAATGTTTTATCCAGCCCCCAAAATGAGCCACATTCACGAAACAAAGAAAATTTGTAAACATAAAATCATTTTAAAGTTTGCTAAAGATGCTCTATTATGCATCTGAGAAACCTTACATGAACATAATTTCCCAAAGGAAGGGGGGAGGCAAGCCTACTCTTAGATCCATCCTCAGGTTGGCACCTGTACGGGGTGACTAAGGAATGAGCTGCACAGAGTCAATAATCCTACTCTCTAAATGTAAAAGAGTAAAAATTTACCAAACAAATTGACAGCAGTGACCACTTTTCTGTTTCGAGTGGAACCCCGCTCTTCTCGGGCTCAGTGGCATTTTTACTCCTTAACTGTTAATTACCACTCCAGGCAGAGTGGAATTTCAGTCGATTTCCACTGGAGAAAAGTGTTCACTGTAGGCAAGAGTGAAATTTTACTCTCTTAAAGTAAGAGACAAGTGCGCGAGTACTCTCGGTGTGCGCCCCTATCACCCGGTCGGGTATGCACATGAATTGCTAAAGCTGAACTCACATCAACGTCAGAAAGCACGAATAAAAACACGTTTCCGTGTTACGTGAAACAAACATGCTTGTTTGGAGAAGCAAGTGATTCGAGAAACATCTGTTTTTTGTCTGATAACGTGTGTGTTGCCTGTTTCGTGTTTTGCTAACACAAATCAACAAAGAATGTCATATGATTACAAAATTGCAGAGACAGCAAAGCAAGTCAAATTTTGCAAATCCAAGTCAAGTCGCAAGTCATTTCTTGTAAGTCTATGTCAAGTCGCAGGTCTTTCGGTTCAACCAAATTAAGTCAAGTAAAAAGTCATCACAAGTCAAGTCAAGTCAAGTAACAAATTTTCACAAGGCAACTCACAAGTCAATTGGCCTCAGCTCAAATCAAGTATTCACAAGCCTCTTTGCCCAGGGGAAAATGAAGTACATACTTGAAGTACAGAATTGTGTGGTTGATTTAGTATTTATCGGGGCAATCTGAATTCTGTAAATGCATAACGCGCAAAGGCGTGGGAATTTTGGGGTACACATAAAAGAACATATACTCATTTGGTGAAAAAAAAACCTGTTGGGGAGGTTGACCTCTTGGGGATTACATACATCGTTTCGTATTTACCAGTCTGTCCGGTGAAACTGAAAGCCTCGAGTCGTTTATACAGTATGGTAGCAAAAACACAAGAGAACATTGACTATAAAGGGTCTGCGATATGGTATGAAATTCCCTTACATAACACCCTATGTAGGCTACCTACAGGTTATCTGGAAAGGTAGAAAAGGCTTGTATTAATAAGTTTTATGGCACGGAACTATGGGAGAAAATATGACACAAAACTGTAGTGCCAAGCGCGCGGAAAATGTTGGGTTCATTTTGATGAAACTGCCCTATTAAGCAGTTGAGAGCAAACGCAGATAAACCGTCGGGGCGACTGGTCACCTCCGGGGACCACATAATTTATCGTATCAACTAAGTGAAATAATTGTGGGGGGGGGAGTTGATTCATCGTTCCATTCTTGACCACCCTGGGGGACCGGTATAAGGGGAGGGGGTGTCTCCTCCCCTTTTCGAAATTTTTTTTGCTGTCATGAAGGGCTTAGATGCAAAATGGTGCTATATTTTGCTTCTTTTTATACTACATCCTAGTGTTCTCCACAGGGGATTTTAGAGGGGCGACCGGCCCTCCGAGTGAAAATGGCCGCCCTTCAAAAATAGTTGCCGCTCTCCAAAATATCCGGCTTCCATTTTCAAGTTCATTGCTTCATAACACATATACAACTCATGTAGTATGAAGGAAGACTTACCCATCCTCCCGGGGTGGCACCAGGATTTGCCTGACGGGGATAGATTCCCTGACGGGAGGTCAGTCACCCGAAGCCACGACAGCTAGGATGCCGTTGAGGGGTTGGTTAGGGAGATTTGAAGAAAACCTGTGTACTTTAGCATGCTTTTGCGGGGCATATATTGCATAAAATGTGTATATGCTAGAAGAAAATAGTTTCGCGCTCATTTAATGTTTTTCCCGGAATCTCAACTGTGGAAAAGGGCGCGAAAATTTTTTGGGTAGCGTACACTAAACAGAATCTGTACTTTTTCAAAGCTTATATAGGTAAATTGTCCCTATCGGGCACAACTAGCATTGCATTTCCCTCCTTGAGTCACTAGCCGTAAAGCACGACAGACACAGTGATTCACAAGTGATTGAAGTGAACCTTACATAAGTTTAGCGAAATGAGATGAAATTCCAGACATTTACATAAATCCATGTATTTTACTTATTCAGTTACTTGAAAAGATGGAAAGGGTTTGTACTTTATAAGCTATAAGTAACGGAACGGAGGAAGAGTGGGCAAAACGTACCGAAAATTTTCGGTTTTATCGCAGGAGTGACCCTTTTGAAAGCCAAAATAGGTAAACAGACCATGGGTTGCGACAGAATTTTTACAACAGGGGGCGGGCCATGCCAGCGACCCAAGTTCTGACAGCCCCTATGTTGAGGGGTGGTGAGAAGGGGATATGAAGGAGCCTAACTATCCCATACCATTACAGGGCATATTTTGCACAACATTACTTAATACTTCAAAAGCCGAGTTGTGCACTGATAGTGTTTTTTTGAGTCTGACTCGTGAAATTGCAAACCGCGCGAAAATTTTTGGCTTACACAAAAAACATGTAATCATCAAGACCAAAAAAACAAAAACAAAAAAGAGAGAAAAAAAAGGAAATTGTAGGGGTAGTAAACCATAGCGGAGATAACATAGGGCCTACATTGTGTCGAAACCACCTAGACAACCCGATAAAATAGCCAAACGTCGCTCCTTGAGTAGCTCACCAACTGACCTACCGCATGACACATACAAAAGAACAGCAACTAAGCTTTGCGATATAGGATAAAACTTATGACCTCTACATAACTTGTGTACTCTACCTACCTCTTACTTGGTAAGGTTGACAGGACTTATGCTATCTAGCTATGTGGAATCAAAGGATTGAAGAAACTAGAGTGACTCTTTAGGGCGCGTAGCGCGCCGAAAACTTCGGGTTCTTACTAGAGAAATTGTCCTCTTGAGAGCTAAAACATGCAGATAAACCGTCAGGGAGACAAGTCGCCGTTGGGGACTGCTTTTTTTATCTTATTGACTATGACTCCCCGACAAAACTGTAAAAATTCCCCGACGGGGGCAATCCCCTACCCCCTCTCCTCTGACGCCACCCCTGTATCCCTCCTCTCTTCTTTTTTTTTTTGCTGTCATTCATTTTTTCAACATCGCCTGTCGCGTCCCAAAAATTTCCGTGGGGGGCACTCTGCCCCCTGCTCACGCTGGCTACGCCACTGTGGGGAGGCTTCCCCGACGGAAGGCATTGCTCCTGTCCTATATCTAACGCCATCCCTACCTCGGGGTCTATGTCACTTGTTCTAGGAAGCTACCTAAAATATAGACTACGACGAGTAATGACTAGGACAGCTACGTACTTACTTTTGAAAAACTGCAGTTTTTTCGCTTGTTTTGTTACGTTTGTGGGGAGAACTTTCACCGTGTACAGGTAGACCAACGAAAACATGAAACAAGTACGAAACAATCTTGTTTCATATTTTGTCTTTCTGACGTCGTTTTGCGTCAGCTAAAACTCATAGGCATTGTATGCCCTATTGGGTATTTAATGCATTTGTTTTCTTTGAGTTTAAGGCTGTAAGAGATGAGAGTTGTACATGGAGAAAGATGTAACGCTGTAGAATCCTTAGAGAATAGTTATGCATTGGTTTAGTTTTTGATGTTCAGACAACCCATTTGTTGGTCTGGGCAGTGGACACAAAAGAAACCAACTGAGAAGAAGCGGGCTTCCTACTTGGACCTCCCGAAAGCCAAACCACCCAAACCGACCGAGCTCTTCGACCACCCGGGACCAACCCGGAAAAAACCCGAAACACGGTTTTATGGAACATGGTGGTATACAGCTAAAAGCTAGTAGGATTTGCTCCATGATATTAAAATTGAAAGGGAAAAAACATACAAAAATTAAAAGGGGACTCATGAGGACCTCTTACAGAGCTTACCTAAGGTCGGACCACCCAATCGTAGGGCCAAGATCGAGACCACCTAAAACTAACTTTGATTTCGAGTGGGTTTTTATTTTGATTCAGGTCTGATACAGTGTATGCACACCTTTACTTGGGTTTAAATTTTTAAATTAAATATTCATGACAGAATTACTCAAGAATGCATCAGATTAGTGTCTTATTACCGAATAAGTCAATTGAACGGTCTAAGCTCTCTCATTTACCTAAGTTTCCGTAGAAATCCTCGATGTCTTCGTGCATTAAAAAGTCGCTTGTAAGATGTATATGTACAGCCTGCTTGCCACAACCTTCGTAGTGTTTTGTGTGAGGAACTGGTGGTAAGGACGATTCTGGAGCAAAACGAGGGTTTCTTTCAGCAACGATGATGTCAGCTCCTTCAAAAGTTGCATTTCTTGGTGATTGGTACTCTGGTTTATCTTCCCACGTGTCAGGGATAAGAATCATCACTTCCTTGAAGTATGCCCGGTGTTTTGTTGCTTCGTACAAGTACGAAGATGCATCATTTACCATATCCTATGGAATAATATAAATAGTGTTGCTCTCCTGGTCTAAATTTGTGTTGTGTGTGGTGATTCGCGCAGGGCTTCAGAAATTTCTAGGGTTGGGGGTCAAGTTCTCAAGTATCAGACTAACCCCCTTTTGCCCTCGGTTTTGTCAAATTCCAGACGAGCTCAGTTGGAGGATTTGAGGTTTGTGTAGGTCACTGGTTGAATAATCTATAACTATTTTGACGCAACTTCCAAATTATAAGAGAGTGTTAATGTATAGTACTAATAAATGATTTTTTTTCTTTCAACTTTCAAGAAGATAAGAATAATCACATTTCAGCAGTAAAAAACGAGAAAGAGGACAAAATTCTAAGCCCAATGAGAAAAACACAGCTACAAAGTTTGTTTTATTATGGAGCATAAGCGTAGAAAGCGGAGGGCAGGGGTGGTGATGCGCAAGTGTGCTTCCGCTCTCAATTTAAGGACAAAAATTCCTTAATTTTTACCTCTGATAAAAACGTCAACAATTTACAATAATTTTTCTTCATGTTTGCCCAACATGTTGCACCAAATTGCATCTAAGGACCCAAATAATCAAAAAGTTTACAAAGGGAAGGGTACACCGTTCAATTCCCCACCCCTGTCGAGAACAGCTTCCTACATCTATGTTGTGGGGATATTGCCATTCTAATTTTTGTTATTGAAGCTGTCATTGCTCAAAACTCACTGACTTATGTTCCATCTGTTCTGACTTTTCATATGGTTATGTGTGAGATTTCTTTGTTTTGCTTGTATTTTATTTCTCTTTTTCTCCCAGTGGAAGGTGGGACTGTGTTTTCCCTATCAGAATACAAAAGTAACAGTGCTCTGCTGAGATCATTTCGTGGACGGTACGGAGGAACTCCAAAAGGAACATAACATATGGTGAAAGAAAGTAAGCCTCTGATATCATAAGAGACTTGCTAGAAAGTGGGAAATTGCGGCATACTTGTGAATGATGAAAGTAGGGACATCTCAGTAACTAAACATGGTATGAAGATGCAGTTTTATATTAGTATGTGCAATTTCCTCTTTCCCCTTTCATGGTGCCATAATTTTATCTGAGGCCCAAACCTTTCCATCTCCTTTTAAACTGCGTGATTTACTATCAAAATTTCTGTTCAGGGAATCGATCTTAAGTTTTAGAATTTTGGCTTGGACATATTTGACTTGAAGACATTTAATGACAACGTTTGTCGTTTAGTGTTGCATAAAATTTTTACCATACAATTATTTTTGAACAATCTCAACCTTTTCCTTCATGCATTCAAAATTGCATGTGCTGCGCGTAGAAGGGCTATTTAAAAGACAAATAGGGGTCGAGAAAAAGTGTAGCTTTAGTTTAGCATAGATTGAAACAACCATTTCAACGCATATTTGCAATGGCAAGGTTCTCAATTTCCCCTTATTATAAGCACATGTCACGTTAAGTAAGTGAATATCAGTGCTTTCCAAACTTTTTCGGATCATCCCCCTTCTGCCCTTGCACAGAACGGTGTTGAGCAAACTCCCTGCCCATAAAATATGTATGAAAATAAAAGAATGCCTCATGTCTATAAAATAAAATATGAGTGACAAGAAATGGAATCACATGTTAAAATAATGGTGTTAAATATAGTCTTTGTATGTGTGGGTCTTAATTACGCATGGGGCTTCACTATGTGATGGCGAAACAATAATTCGCGGTCGTCGAAGGATTGATGACTTGATGGCGTGGGAAGTTTTTCAAGAAAATATCCCCCTAAAACGCTGTACAAATTGTAACTATTTAGTGATAGGCTTCCAAATTTTTACCTAGCCGTAAGGTGCTGTCTACGAGAAAAAGATGACAATATAGTCTTTGAGAAATTTTTATGTTTGTGAGGTGGCTTGGATGAAAAATGGTGCCATCTTTGGCAAAGCTTCGTGCAGCGTTAAATTGATTATATGTTTAGAAATCCTTATGTTTTAGTGATTTTTCTATATTGGTAGGGTGTATAATTGTCGGGGATGTTGCTTCAGGGGAGGGATGAAATCTCTACTCTTTGAGAAATTTTCTTTTTCTAAGTTTTCGTAGATCCCAAATGGTGTCATCTTTGTTAAAGCTTGGAACTTATAACATGATCTAAAAACTTACATTATTTACCGAATTTTTCGATTGTGGCGTGGCACCTCAGAACCCTAGCGTTCGTAGTGCGCCACCAAAAGTTGGCGCAAAGCCTTTGCGTAGTCCTTGCAAGAAAATGTTCTGTCGAAATGTCATTTAGATGGGGAAGTAATACATTTGGACCTTAAAGTAGCATTTAAAGGTTCTTTACTTTTAGATTTCATGGTTTAGAAACAAATTTTGATTTCAAAAAAAAAAAAGAAAAGATTTGATTTTAAGGGAAAAATGCAGTCACCCCAGTTTGAATGGGTGTACCCAGGTACCCTATTTCATAAATGGCTTTTGAGAATCATGTAAAAATTTATTTCTCACCGAGTTGTAAATTCCTCTATAAAGTAACTTGGTTTACCTTGCATATGCAATATTTACGTTCAAACATATTATGAAAGATACTTAAAGTGAAGTAAAAGGACATTTGTGAGTTTTAGAGCTGTTGTTTTAAACTCAGCTTGCGGCGACTGCTTTTTTAAATTAAAAGTTTCTTTTCTAGCTCCTTGAGTTTAGCTATAATGAAAGGTGGTTACAGGCTATTGTATTTTCGGCCAGCGTTCATGCTGGTGTATTCAAGGGGTGTATCTTGTATAGGATGAAGATGGCGGGTTCATTCGTAAGGAAGAGTAAACAGCATGAGAACGCGTCCCCGGTGGGAATCCAGGGACTTCCATGGGAGATTTTGTGAAAAAGGACCTCTTTATGCTACATGCCAGGTCTCTTCAGCCTTGAAATCTTAATTTGGACAATGAAATTGTTAGCGTTTGATTATTTTTTTCAAGTAGGCCAACATTTATTTACGATTTGGAAATCTCGGGGGAGGGCTGCTGCCCACGCAGGCTACCGTGCCACCTTGATTCTACTCTTTCTCCTGTACAAGTTTATGTATACATTCATTTGTTGGTGACTTTTTACCTAGGTTTAAAGAATACTGATCATCACATGAAAAAGTTTGACAAATTATGCAGGATTGATCATAAAATTGCAAAATGACTGGTATGGTTATGTTTGGGGTTATTCTCCTCATTTTAAAATGATTCCATTTCCACAAGAACGTAGCTTTTCTTACTTAATATATTAGTAGCTGTTTTAGTGTTTTAATTGCTTACGTGATCAAATGATTGCCTAGAGAAGTTGTTAGTTGTATCCCCATCAAGTCTGTACTTAGGAACTGCAGTTTGGTTCATAGGCTGATTATTTTTTTTATTTTAAAAAGTCTGACTTGTGACTTGACTTGAAGGAAATTGACTTGTGCCTCGACTTGACTTGGAAGAAAATGAATTGGGACTTGACTTGACATGACTTTAAGGTAGACGACTTGGGACTTGACTTGAGAAAAAATGACTTGATTGCAACACTGACAGTAAGCGATGGAACATTGTGGCTTATAACGTAGAAAAAGGTATTATACCCCCTTCATTTGGAGGGAGTATTGTTAGGCAAACAGTCGCCTAAGGCGGAGGGTATACTTTTTAATTTTACCACTTCCAGAAAAAGTAACTCCTCCTGGGTCCGTTTTTCTCAGAAAATTGATTTATTTGACTGTTACTGAAATTTGTCCTTTTCGTATCAACGCTGAACATATTCAGAATCCAAGCAAACGAGACAATACAACCATCGTGGCGAACGGAAAATAACTATATGACGTTAAACTACAAATCAATATGCATATATTAGAGACAAGTATAAATGTTCATTCATTATGCAACATGAATACATAATCAACCTGATCATAGGACTAACAGTGTATCAGCTACACATTTAAAGGGGATATACCAAAGTCTGAAATACATCAACAAAGTTATTACAGTAGTCAAAGTTACAAACATTCAGTCAGCTCCAAACCCTACCCTTATATTTTGTTCTGTCGCTGAAAACGGTTAAATCTATATGCTTTCAATTGCAGATGGATATACATAATAGTCTGTTGTACTATTCTTTCATAACTCTTACATTACATTCCTTTTTTTACTCTTACATTGAAAATGTCTCAACAACAGCGATTTGTTTTTCATGCGAATATTTTTTATGCATACCATGAGTCAAGTTACAATCTAACATCAAGACAATAGGCACACTTTTAGACTACCTTGGGTTAGGAGATACGAAGAACAAAAATGCAGGTAATTCGAGTATTGAAAGAGTGACTTAAATATTTAAGCTCCTGTAATTGTAAGGGATAGCTATCGTTTAAATTGTTTGATGACTTTGCACATGAAGTGCAAACTGTAAAGTGATCTGAGTTAAGGTTACGATTGTTGTGTGAGGTGCATGTATTTTCAAGAGAAATGTTTGGAAAACGCTAGGCCTATAATCATTATATAATGGGACCGACTGGTGAAATAGTGAAATACCAACATGATAACCTTTTGTGGGACCTTTTACGACACAATTTGTCAAGTGAGGTTGATTTCAAAAGGGTAAATGCAAAGTTTAAATCACTTAATTATGGCTCGTGGTTCAAACGTAAAAATGTAATTTCTCTTTTGATAAATGAAATAACATTCCCTGTATTTAATACTGTTTGGAATTTGTTGGAATCATTCAATACATGGATAGCTCTCGATTTCGAGAATTATATGACAAATACAAGAATAGAAAAAAAAAAGATATTCTTCAAAGATGAAGATAGCGAAATACTGCACCCCAAGCTACCATGAAACGTTATTGTTTATCAGTTACTAAAAATGCTCAAGAGTTGATTCTTGTCATTGATATGTTATTGTCACATGTATACGTTATTAAAGCTATAAAAAATTTAAAAAATAAACCATCTTAACTGATTGTCACACACATTGTAAAATTGAAATCTTTTAAGGCAATCTTAAAAATGCTTTTATATTAGCAAAACATGTTATGTCATTTACTGATAGTTCTTCGTAATAGAAAACAAATAGTACACGACTTTAATGTACCACTGAAGGTGTATTAATCTTAGTGGTATATGGCCAGTAATGTACATAGTGGTTTGTAGTATGTTTTATTGAAGCAGTGAGCCACAACTGGAAAAAAAGGCCGTGGCCGGCCCGACTTAAACCAATAGGTTAGAAACTGAACCGTAAAACCTCATCTAACTAACTACTAATTTAATTGAAGTGAAAGAACTTCTTTTCAAAAACTTACCCTGATAGCTTCAATCAATCTTTCATCTTCTTCTTCGCTTGAATGTATAGCTACAACTATACCAGTGTACTCATTATTTTCTAATCTTACTGAACTTGGTTTCGTCAGACCAACCGTTGGCTTGGCAAGCATCAAACCGATTATTGTAATAGCAAAGTAGAACATTATGACTGTCTCATGTCAACTGTATTTAAGAGATTCTAAAGAAATGCTAAAGTTGTTCATGTAAAGTGCTTTTATACATAATTCTAAAGTGATGCGTACCTTTCGTGAAGACTAGACAGCTAGATGTCCGGCAAAAGGTGGGCTCTGACAGCCTTCTTAGAATCATGGCAACACCCAAATAGATAAACTTCCGGGATGTTTTAGTTGAATTTATTTAGTGATTTTAAATAAACTCGTTGACATCTTAGAGTAAAGTGTTTGCTTTTTGTTGTGCTTTGGACTGGAAGAAGAGTACCGCCATATCAAATTTACATACTTTTTAACGAACATGTTCTGCATATCACGTAAGATCTACGTGACAGAATATCCGTTGGCCAAGTTTTCAATAACGGACCAGTTTATCAAAATCCCAAAAAGGTGTGTACCTGTAAGTACTAGCAGGATTCATGACGCTTATTAAACAGCATAAGTGGGAATTTTCTCTACCTCTGCTGTAACAAAGAAAAATTGAATAAACCTTTCAATTACAGAAAACTTAGTAATCATATGCTCAAAGGCCCCAAACAAGGGACACAACAATTAATCAATATTCACTTTCGTCAAAAAAAATGGAAGAGTTGCTTTTGTTAATGATGATAGATGGCGTCAAAAAAAAAAAAAAAAAAAAAAAAACTTGAAGAGTTGCTTTTGTTAATGATGATAGATGGCCCCCAAACAAGACCTGTGCTTCTCAACCTCGTTCGTTTGACTGTTTGCCAAATTCTGATCCACTTGTTTTCCACCTTGTTTTGAGTGTCGCAGCTGGATGAAAGAAGGATCCATTTTACTATTATTGTCGGTAACTTGCATTCTATTTGCCCTTACATTTTCTGTTATAGTTAATGCTCTCGTTTCCAGAAGCATTTAGCCTACCAGAGATTCAGTTGAAACTGAGGAGTCTTATGTCCAAAATTCAGGATTTGCGAGATAGGCTTGCATAGTTTGATTCTATGGCATTTTCTTAATGTTTTGGGTATGCTGAAAACAAAAGAGAAGGTTTTCATTTTGATAACACTCCCGGCCAGTTTGAAATTCAACATGGCCACTATTTATGTTATACATTTAACTTATTTTGTTTGTTCTTATTTGTGTAAGGTGGCCCGACCTCGATAAGCTTTGCTTTTGTCGGGTCTCCACTATGTTGCTTCACGAAATCCTTGTTATGTTATATTATATATGTTGCAATCGCTATCGTAGAAATAAAGAACTTCAAATGTAAACTTCAAATATTATCAATTGATTAGTTGGCATAAAAACATGGGGTTAGTTATTGCAGCTATGGGTAGCCAATAGATTCTATTATTCTACAATGAAGAGTTATGGTCATTTTCTATGAAAATGGGAGCCGTTTTGTAATTCAAAATGGCAGCCAAGATAATAAAAAAAAAATAAAATTTTGTATTTTTGGATCCAGCGTACCAAAAACATTAAAGGAAAAATGCAGTCTCCCCAAACTGAGTTAGCATACCCGGTTATCCCAATTTATGAATGGTCCTTTTAAAGCATGTGACAACAATTTTGTAACTGACTTCTCAATTTATATGCAAACTATCATCAGAGTTTACCCTGAAAATGCCATGTATGTTCTAAAACATGAAAGATACGACAGAATTAAGAAGAGATTTGCAAATTAATTTCATGTGGCAAAGACATTTCGGGTCGACTTCTTATTCCTTTAAGATCAAAAATGCAATGTAAAAATTGCACTAGACTCCTTATTTAGAACTAACGTTAGTGCTCATTTACTGCAATCCCAATTGCAGAGCTCAATATAGACAGGTGAAGTAGGGAGCACAGGTGCATGCACTTTTTCCTCTTTTTATGAAGACAAAGGTCCCAGCTTCAGAGCATGTATACTCTGCATGTTCATATTTTGCCAAAACGATTTGAAAGATATCAAACACAAACATACGGACGTCTTGAAGTCGAGTTTTAAATCATCACAATTAAAGTTACAATCAGAAAAAAAAAGGAAACTGAAAAATACTTATGGGTATAGGATCCAATTTTCTTACATTTCAGTCTTTGAAGAAAGGTCATAGTTAGAACCACTTTTTCCATCCAATGGGCTTATAATCATTCAGAAAACTACTTGCTTCTGGCAAATGCACGACAGGGCCTTTTTAAAGAATTTTTTAGTGGGGGGGGGGGGCATTTGACGAAAGGGACCATCTAAGCGGAGGGCCACCATTGGTTGGTGCGTACTTAACGAAGAAATTTTTCAGAAGAATGCCTGTCCATTAGTGGCATGCTCATGGGCCATGCAGTGTGTTGTGCGATCACTGGCCTTGGGAGGGTCTTAAGGGTGGGGTGTCCCCTTCCCCTTTGGAAATTTTTGAGAAATTGGGTGTCCTTACATGCAATCTGGTGCCATATATGCTACCTTTTGGAGTTAAACTTGTATTAAAAAATGACGTATTTTTAGGAACCAAAACAAATCGGCATCAACTTTGGAAATTTTTGAAAAATTAGGTGTCCTTGCATGCAGTCTTGTACCACATATGCTTATTTTCTTCCCTGAGTGAAGTAGTTAAGTACTTTCCCCTATCCTGTCAGCATAAAACTGGGCAATGTTTACACGTTTGAAATAAAAAAGGGACGATACTGGGGGGCAAATGAGCTGAGTGGGGGATGTTTATGGGACTGGGGGCCATGTCCACCCAGAATGTATGTTAAAAAAGGCCTTGATGCACGAAACTTTTGAAGCACTTTGGGTACATAATATTTCCTCCGTGCTTGTAACTTCTTTTACTTAACATGCACTGGGTGCATACAATTTTTATTGCAAATTAACCCCTGCCGATTTGTCTGATCTCGTACTGGCAACCTTGCCTTATTTAAATAAGCCGTTTTGGTGTTGCTCTGGAACCAGGCCCGTAGCAGAAGGGCCAGGGGGCGAAGCCCTCTGAAAATTTCTTTCGCCCCCTAAAAAGATTCAAGTTGCCATTGACTTTATACATTTTTACACATTTGCCCCCCCCCCCTAAATTTTTTTCGTCCCCCTGGAAGCTATTTCGCTCCCTCTCAGTACCTTTCCTGGCAACGGGTCTGTCCGGAACTTGAAAACTCCATTGACACGAGTTCGTTTAAAAGCCACAACAGGTGTAAATCTAATATATTAAAACTCCAAAAAAAATTTCACTAGTTTCACCCCTCCAGCAACCAGTTAATAGGGGCGTACGTTTATTAGGACGATTCTTATCCAAACAAACCCCACCTTAAATGATGGCGCTTACCATATTTGTTCTTCGATATATATCACTTTCCAGACTCATCGTTAGTATAGATTGACGTTACCATTGTGTACTCAGGACTTTACTGCTAGCCTGGATAAATAACAAGAGCTTGAAGATTAGCATGGAGTAAAGGTTGATTGATTGTTATCGCTCTATTTGACGTATATTTATTTTTTTCAGAAGATTTAGTAAATACATGCCCACTTGGAAAAGATCTGAAAGATATGACAAGATAATGTTCGATATAAGATATTAAAATTCACAAAACCAATCACGTTGATTGTTTGTAAGTGTTGGCTTATGAAACTATAGAGTGGTCCATTTGTGGTTTATTGAACTTTACTCAACTTTAACCAGCATCCTGATTTAACCAAGTGAGTTCTACGAAGCACCTCCTTGATCTAATCACCTCCTTATATGTGTTTATCTTTGTCATTTACAAACAATATTTGATTCCATTACGCAGGCTTTTCCTCTTGTGTTATCAAGTCAAAGATTTCTTTGAAAACCGGGATTTAGTACAGTACCACCCAACAGAGAATTCTACTAGCCAAAATCTTGTTTCCGACAAACTTGACTTAAAATGAAGGAAATCCTACATTGGCAGGTGCGGATATAGAGGGGGAGCTTTCCCGGTTCCAGCCCACCCTCACCCCAGTCATTTTCGGCATCACTTATCTTTTTGAGACGTCCCAAAGCCGCACTGAGAACGTTTACGTATACTTGTTTCAAAGATCACATAATGCAAATTTGAATGCAAACAAAGGAATAATTATGTTTATTTCCATCTAACTGTCAGTTTTGTTTACTGGTTATTCTATATCTATCTGAATCTTCTCATTATTTCTACTAAGTAATTGTGTATTTGTTTGGGTTATTTAGTGAGGGGCAACCTATCCCCACAAGCAGCTGTTGCATTTTCTGAGTTGTCCCCAGTCTATTTATTTTTAAAGATAATGTACACTGTATATCTTGATTAAAAAAGGACTGAAATGCCAATAAATTGTAATTGAATTGAATTATCAGATGCTATGAACTTATATTTACCAATGCTTAATTTCAAAATTTTCTTAACGAAAGCCCAGACCTATATTGACAGTCAGTCTGCTCTAAAATTGCTGCACTGCACTACAATGCACAATTCTGTACGAAATGTGTCTTTGTATTCGTAAAGGAGACCGGAGTACATAGACGTACATGACACCTTTTGTTGTAAGGGGAGGGGTGGGGCGTTTTTGCTGGAGAAAAGCCTTAAATACAGGAGAATGTCGCAGGATGCGTTGAATTTAACAATGGGATTGCTGACTTTAGGTTGGATTTACTGTCCTGAGATGACATGAATTATGTAACCTAATTTGTTTACTGAGGGTAGTTCTCTTCAAAAGATTTTCGCGGACATTCTAAGGGCGATTAGTAGGGAAATTGGTTAAAGCTAGCTGGATATGCTAATTTTCAAGTGCGTCTGTATAGGAAGTTCCGTTTTAGCCTTCGACGTGTGCAAACGGAGAAAACGGCTCTCATGGTGGGTTAGTCCCCGAATAAGAAAACCAGGTGGAAGGGATAGTTTAATCAAGTCACCTTTAAGTGCCTAATTTTTGCTTCTTTTTATTTTTAATGGAGGACCGTTTAAGAGATTTTAAGGAAGATATAAGGGGCTAACAGGGAGTCGGTATTCTAGCCATAACTAAATTCATGCAAACTGTGTACGGCAGGGACGTAGGCCGGGGGGGGGTGCGTGGGTGCGGACGCAACTCCCCGTACCAGTCGGAGTTCCGCTAAAAATGAGACATAAAGCTTCTCAACAACAGTCGAAAAAAGAAGCTCAACAAAACTACCATGTTACTCCCTGACGGCCGTCCCCACCCATCACAGAAGTCTTGTGCCTACAAGAGGATGCATACAAGTCGGCAACAATAAATTTATCTGACAGCTTTCGGACACGCAACGACACGAATGCGTTATTCTTATACCGGGAGTGAATGGGCGGTAATGTATAAGAGGACTATCGCCCCATGGCATTGGGCGTTTTGTAAGGATGATGCACCCTTCAGCTGCAACGTTGCTGCAAGCTTTTTTGAATTTAAATGTCGATATGAACATACAAAAGTAAGGTTAGGTGGTGCACTATCTGACGTCACGTGCAGCGCCGCACCCAGGATATTGGACTAGAGGGGCTGAGAATTTTGGGAAGACTGTCTAAGCATAAAGTGTCACCATTAAATGATGCGGAGCGTGTCAGAAAATTTTGGGTTAAAAATAACCATCAGATCGCCGGAAATCGCCATTCCCAGGCTCTGCAAGTACCTTGAAACGGAATTGTCAGTATTTTCTTGGACTATAACTTACAGTCCCACCGTCAAATTTGGCAGTGAGAGTTCTATAATAGTAAATGTTTTCCCGCGGAATACATGGACAATACATAGACTAATATTAATGGTAGGCATTTGGAGGCTTCTTGTAAGTTTTTGATATACAAAAATCGATCAAATTTGTACATTTTC
Source organism: Holothuria glaberrima (assembly GCA_009936505.3). Classification (NCBI taxonomy): domain Eukaryota; kingdom Metazoa; phylum Echinodermata; class Holothuroidea; order Aspidochirotida; family Holothuriidae; genus Holothuria; species Holothuria glaberrima. The sequence goes on from WURT03151892.1 coordinate 21,577, forward strand.
TGATTGTAAGTAAGTTCGTTACTTTCTAGAATCAGACATGAGATAGGTGGGAACTTCTCTAATTGAAAGACGAAAACAATGGTACTATCAGTCAGTGGCGCCGGCACGTGGCATGGGAGTGCGTGCCCCTCAATCGATTTCTGAATAAAATTATGAAATTTTGTAAAATGTTCTCAAAAAGGCTTTTAAGCTATAGATTTATGTAGGGGTAGGGCAAGGTGTGTTTTCGACCGAGTGTTGCATCTATTGTAATCTTTTCTAAGTTAAGAATGGTTCTCAAACTATCAAAATAACTGCAAATCCTTCGCAAACTTTTAAATTTTCGCGCGCTTTAAACCTTACTTCAATGTTGTTCTTATTATTAATATCTTCCGATAGCACTTTTCGGAGAAGCACAGCAGAAAAAAATTGAAAGCTGTTTACGAATTTCCAGGTAAAAGACTGGCTTTTTAGGTGGCATGTAGGTTTGTTGGGCAATTGAAAATATCTCGATGCAGAGCTTGAATGTAGGTTTTGTCATAGAAATATTATTGAATGAAATATTTCGGCGCGCTTCGCGCGCATTTGTCACAGCTTACGCTCGGTCTCATGACAATTTTTAAGGTGCCAGGGGGCTTCAGGAGGTTTGTTGACAACGTATCGTTCTTTTAGACAACATACTCTCTTTCACCTAACCAAAATTTAGAATTCATTAAATTATGGACATTTTCCAGCCATACATAATCAGTTCCAAAAATATCCCAAAGATGGCACCATTTTGCATCTAAGCAACCTTAAATCAACAAAAATTTCTCAAAGGGGAGGGGGGACATCTCCCAGGACGACACATTTATGTTGTGACAAAGAAAGGATGCCACTCTTGTTAAACCCTAAGACGCATAAAAAGGTGCAATTTACGCAGACTTCGGGAATGACTGAGGTGACATGCTCTGACGCCTATACGAACGCTTGTGCAGGCTTTTTTTAATCGAGTTCAATCTTCTCAAATGTCGCACCCACCCAGGCTCAGACCACCCTACGCCCATGGTTACCGTAAGTATTTCTCACAAAGATCAAGGAATGGTGGTTACACTTTATAGCGATGTTAGGGGTTTAGTTTTATTGAATACTTGTCAAGTATGTGTAGCCGTGATACTCATATATATGTTAAAATTATTGCAAGGTGGTGAAAATTTAGAACATACTTGGTCTCATTCGTCACTGTAATATATTTGTGTTATATGTGTTGGTTAACTACAGAATAATGTTAAAGTGTAAAACTTCTGATGAAGGGAGTGTATCAAATAAAACGTGATTCTTCCTTTGAATTGCAGGGATTGTCTGAGGAGTAAGATGCGGTAGGCATCCTGGAATTTAAATTGATATCTGCGTTAGCTGGTTATGGTTCCGTAATTCAGCGTTAGCTGCAAAATATATGTATACGGGGTGTACATCGTTTGCTGGAAAGTGAATCTTGTAATCTTGTCTACTACATAGTGTGAATATTGTAAATAAGGACGATAAGACATCATCATAAAAACTAACCCAATGCTAGTATTGTATACTCATTTCTTGCTCTCTAAGCCTACAGTCTGGAGAAAACGGACCTAGGCACAGCACAAAAAGAGTGCTGGGAGGCGATTTGTGACAGTCAGAGAAAATTGCCCTATTTTTGATAAAAACTGCCTGAGAAATAAATTTTGTCCGAACTCCTGGGATGCAGCCCCCAGCCTCCCCGGGCTCATACGACTTTATAAGCATGTTGGCATACGTTTTAGGATTTATTTGTGGATAATTATTTTTCGAGAACCGCTCTTAACTAAACAAATTAACCCCAATGTAGAAGCAGGTTGTAACAAGATATGAGGTCTTTTATTTCTCAGAGACAATAGGGAACGTGATTAAAGGCTGAAGTAAATTAACCGGTGCTGTGGCCGAGTGGATAAAGGCGGTGGCATTTGAAGCGATGAAGCTTGGCAACCGGAAGGTTCGAGGTTCGATTCCTGGCCGGGTCAAAGTAAGGTGGGTTTTTCATCCAAGAGCAATCTACGGTTTTTCCATCTGGCCTATCAAATTCAAAAGAGACCAAATTTGATCTAAATTGTTGAGTTGGTTGGCCACCCGACGTGAAGTTGTAATTCATAAGCTACATAGGCTTCTCCCACATCTGTGGTCGCTTAGCGTCGTAAAATAACTGCCTAAATTGCCCTATTGTGGCATATTGTGGGAAGGTAGGCATTGTTCTGATAAGCTATATGCATAGGCGGGATTACGGGGGCAAGGGGCTGTAACAGTCACCCTTTAAAACACTATATTCAGGATTCCCAGTGGAGTATTGCATTCATCCCTGGAATACAGGCCGTAGCTTGTTCCATTGTTAGCTCTTGCTTGCTAGGCGAGCTGAGGGCAATCAGTCATAACACGTCGAACAGTCAACACACACTTCTAGCCAGGTAGCCTTGGGCGTGGCAAACACTGAGTACTTAGACTAACCCTTTCCGAAAACCTTTCCTTGTGCGTGTGGTATAGAGAGCACAAGGAGGTATGTGTATTTTGGTAATCTTTTTATGTAACTTGATGCTGTTTACTTTGGGCAATGAATATGGTTTGTTGATTTTTTCCTACTTTTGTATGCTTCTTAGTAATGTGTAACTTCAGTTCACTCGTGTTTCTGTATTACATGTTTAGCCTATAGATTTTGTTATGCTTGTATAATTTATATATTCCGCACTTAATGCCACCACAATGTTTGTGTTTATTTGCACAGTTTTCACAAAGTTATCCAGTTTAAGTTTACGGAACAGAATAAAGAAGTACCGTAATGCTCCAGTCCAGACTCTTGGGTCATTATTTGAGTCAACTTTTGGTCTACTTTGGTGACCGTCCTACGACCACACCACCCTCCGCTACAGGGGCACTTCCCCCACTTTTTTCCAGACCATAAAATAATGAAAAAACGAACGGAAGGAAGAGAGACCAGAGAGATTATGAGGGTATTTTTAACATTACGGTAAACTTTGCAATGTAAAATGAAGGAAAACATTGATTTAATGTATCAAAATAACCCCAGAAAAAATTCTGGGAGGGTTTCGCGCGTATCTGCAATGAATACTTACTAATACAGTGGCAGAGCTCAAAGGTGGGGAGGCAAGGGTACTTATTGTTGAAAACTTTGTTACGTACCTTATCTAAAATTTCTTCCAAGGTATGGGTGTCATGGCTCTTCGCCACACTTTTATGACGTGAAGATCTAAAATAAGGGTCTCGTTAGTACTGTTGTTTGTAGTAGAACTTTTGAGGAACTGCCCCATTAATATTCCCAGTAGGATCATTGCTTGAGTCAATTATTCTTTCAAAACTCTTGCAACCCTTACCACAGTTCACTTTCCCCACCAACTATCACCGTCCTCGTAACATTGACCAACGATTACTATCTGAAATTTGCAATCACGAAAAGAAACATATTTCATAAGCATTTTAAATTTTATCTGGGGACGCAAGATTGTCCCTTTGATTAAATGGTCCACAATGGTCGCAAAACAACCAAACTAGGAGAAATTGTCGGGGAGGACCCTCACTCTACAGCTTCCGTCTTCGAGCCTTTGATCTCGAGGTTAAAGACATCGCCGGCCACACCTTACAAAGATGCAGCTCTATAAAATGTTTCCATGTCATTTTGTTTCACGGATGTCCATGGCCATGTCTCTGTATACCATTACCCTCAACCTTTCTTAATCCTTACAAGATTGCATTTTTACCTTTATTTTCGAAACTACCTTATTTTCACAGTAATGGAAAACGTGAGGGGTACCTTGTCCCAGACCATCAACAAAAATGAAATGAAATGAAAAATAAGTGGCTGGGGTATGTAGGAGAGTCTTCAAAGTAATGGATAAAATTGCTTTCAAAAAATTAAGAAAAACAATAGACTTACATAAAATGGTGTTTTTTACAAAACTTTACCCGCACCAGCTTTGAATATTGTTTCGTGATTACCCCCTGAAGAACATCTTGCATGTTTCATTTTTGTACAATCTCATGTATAATCATAGTAATCACCCACAAGCCAAACCTTCATCATTAAAATGACCGGTTTTCCTGATTGAGGCTATTATTAAAATAGTCAAAAATGTGATTCTTCTGGTCTGTTCAGAGGATATCCGATGAGTTTTAACATAGACAAATGCTTCATTGTAATGATTTTTATTCTTTAAATACCTCAGGGCTTCCGGGACGTTACCCCTAAGCCTCCACCAGGGCGTTACCCCTGGACACCACCAGCGTGTATAGGGCGGGCTCCTGTACTCCACGACTTCAGTGTAGTGCTTTGCCCTCCCGCGGCGCATTCGGCGCCAGTTTGGTATTCCGCCAGGGCTTTCCCCCACTTTCAGACACCAAATCCCCCTGCTGTATGGAACGGAACTGAGGAAGAAACTGGGACAACGAATGCAGCCCGCGAAGTGTGTTGAAGATTTTGGTTTATTGATGAAGAATCTGAGCTCGTTGAAATAAAGGAGAAAACGGCCTGGTAACCTACTGGGCAGCTGATCGCTACTATGGATCATGCAGAGAGCCGGTTCCTATATCTTGCTGTATGAGATCACGTACTTTATCGCACACATCAAGGCACCCAAAGTAAGGGAAAAACAAATGAAAAAATCACAAATGAGGGTTGTCTTCTCCAACTGTTTAAAATGGCCATTAACCTTCCAGCTGGAACCCCCCCCTTACATTGTCGCCCTACACAAAGACGTATAACTATGTTGACAGATGTGTGGTTCCCAGTGCAATTTCTTTTGATCTGGGTATCTGGAATTCTCAGTTATCGAGCACTTTGATGTACCATGCATGAAAGACGAGAAACTGTAGAGACTTCTTTCGGGAGAGTTATACAGCAATAGAGGGCGTATGGATTGTCTACTAATTAGAAGCTTAGCCCAATTTATGGTGAGGAGCAATTCTTTAGTAGGGCCTGCCCTATGATAAATTAATGGATCCACCACCTAGCTGTGTAAGAGTATCATTTTAAGCAATGAATTATGTTATAAGCGTCTATCAAGCATTGTCGATCGATTTTAAAACTAATACACGATGTGGTCTCCTGATAAACTTATGATCATAATTTGCAACTGAATGCCGATTAGCTTGCTGAATGCAGTAAAGAGAGATGCATTTGTTCTCGACGCTATCAAGTCAAAAGTGAACCATTGCATGAAGTAATATGGGCATTCATGTTTATTAGGAAATCTCTTGCCAATACATGCTCAAGCTCTAACATTCGTCACTGGCATGTTGGTCCAAAGTTTCTTCCATTTCAACATCTGAATATTGATCTATCATGAGCAAGTTAGTCTCATTCTTCTCTTACAAAACTAGGTGTGGATTTCTGAAACATGCGATCTTAAGATAAAGATTGTTTATATGGCAAGTTTTAATGTATGAGATATGATGTACTCTGCAATCTAGGATGCATTTTATTTGCAAAAATTCAGTGGTGCCCTACCCCCAGCTAACCATTATTGGCGCCATGCTTACATAGTGTCAACTCTCCGGGACTGATAACGGACCTGCAAGATTGAACAGCACAACACCATCCAAGCAGAGCGCCACCATAAGGTGGCGCGTAAGGTTCGAGAAAAATATTTGCCAAAGTGACTCCGAAAGTGTTGGAGATGACACTTCTCATTTATTAAAATTCTTGGTATTTCGTTTGAGATCTCATGTTTGAAAAATTCACACTCATAAGAAGAAATGATATCATCATCGTCCTCGTCCTCGTCGTCGTCCTCGTCGTCGTCGTCCTCCTCCTCCTCCTCATCACCATCACCATCACCATCACCAACAACATTACCATCACCATCACCAACACCATTACCATCACCATCACCATCATCACCATCATCATCATCATCGCTCACGTAGATACATTTAAAGTGTATTTGGTATGTCTGAATCATCATGGAAATGCTCTGGTAACTTACTTAATACAATCATAATGGTCTACACAATATGATAGAACCTTTGCTAATACTTTTAATAAGAGAAAAAACAAAATAAATCAAATGCAACGAGACTGAAATAGTATGAAAGTCGCTTACGTAGATACATGTACAGTGTATTTGGTATGTCTGAATCATCCCACAAAGTAAAGCCCAATTTACAAGGTGACCCCAGGATTTCGCCGACGGGGTCCCATGCCCATTACACATCCCTGGATATTATGCACAAGCAGATTGTCATAATTGGTTTCAAAATTCCACTTAACGTAAATTTAATAAGGTAAGTCTCTCCTGTCTTGTTCTGTAAAGTGAACCATGTTTGTTGTATCTGCAGTATCTATATAAAACACCACTTTTAATAGATGGATGGTCCGTTGTTACCACTGTGAGGAACTAAAAACATAAATGTACTAAGGGGTGGCAGTCTTGCATAGGCGTAGGAAGCTGTTCAAGACTGGGAGGGGACTGAACCTTGTTTCGAATCGCCGTCCTGGGGAGGGGTCTGAGGGGAGGGGGTTTAGGGTCTCTAGATGCAATTTGGTGCACCATTTAGGAAAAATTTTAAGGTAAATTAATGCACATTTTTGACATTTCTTAGTCTTTTGGAAATTTTTTTGATATTTTAGGGTCCTAAGTTGCAATTTGGTGTATCATTTTGGAAAAATTTTAAAGTAAATTACTGCTCATTTTTGACATTCTTTAGACCTTTGGATAATTTTTTGATATTTGAAGGTCCTTAGATGCAATCTGGTGATCATTTTAGACAAATTCTAAGGTAAATTTAATTTTACTGATTTTTTTTATTTTTCTTAGCCCTTTGAAAATGTTTTAATATTTGTGGGCCCTTAGATGAAATTTGGTGCATTATTTTGGACAAATTTAAAGGAAAATTTCTGCACATTTTTGACATTCTTTAGCCCTTTGTAAATTTTTTTGATATTTCCTTAGATGCAATCTGGTGCATTATTTTAGACAAATTCTAAGGCAAATTACTGAAATTTTTTAATTTTTCTTAGCCTCTTGAAATTTTTTTGATATTTGTGGGCCCTTAGATGAAATTTGGTGCATTATTTTGGACAAATTTTAAGGTATATTA